>JAOQMS010097455.1:0-18880 GCA_027563885.1 Erythroxylum longipes | reverse complement strand
TCTTCTTCTTCTCTTCTTCTCCTTCACCGAAACTCCCTTTTCTTTGTTATGAAATTTTATTCTTCTCCTCTAACTCATGACACTCTCCATCCTTCTTTCTTTCTTTCATTAACTAGGAACCAAAAAGACCAAAATGCCCCTCCTTATAAGATTTAACTTTTAACCTCTTTAGTGATCTTCCTAAAATGACCCTATAAGCTCATGTTCTTTCAATTTCACTAACACCATATGCTTTCTAATTTAATCTCAATTTCTCCTTTTAATCCATCAATCCTAAAAAAAAAATTTCTACACCTGAAAACATTATAATTAATACCTAGTCATAACAAATTAATCAAAAATAACTCTCAAAAAGAATTTAGCACAATCTTGTTAGTAAGAAAAGAATCGGGGTCCAACACGTATTGTAATGTTGTGACATTATGTTTGAAAATGTTTATGAATAAAAGTGGCCCTGATTTATTTATTGATTTTTTTCACAATATGCGTGCATTGTTTTAAAAGAAAAAGAAATTTATATAGAATTTGATTGACTGACGATTCTAGCATGCCACTCTCGGGAGGTACGTACTCGAATATCACTCGGGATGTTGGGTACGTGTCTTACGAAAGTGGGGTGCTACAATCTTAAAAGGAATCCCATTATAAAAATCAACTATAAGTGAACAGACGTTCCTAAAGGTTGAAATGAATGGAAAACTTGAGCACATCTTCAACGTAAGTTCTAAATCCAAAAATGGATGACTTCATTCCCTACAAGCTAATTTTCTTATCCAGATCACGTATTCTCTTCTTATCAAATAACAAGTGGGAAAGGGCATCTTTTGGTGATGTAACATAACCTACGAGTCATCCAATGGTGCAACTTCTGGAACACAATTAAGGCCCATTACATTACGAAGAATATAAAATTGTTGAGAATAGAGCCTATGTCAGTGTTGGTAGAAGTTAGAACATATAAACAAGGATTTTTCTCAGTGACCAAAGAAATAACCATAACTAGAAGTCCACAAATGAAAAGTTAGAATTCAAAAAAGGACCATAAAAGCATACTGTATCATAAATTCATCCTCACTTTTTACAGGAAGAAGTTAAAGGGCTTGTTGTCCGATGAATTTGAAGCTATATTCAGTATAGTTCCTCTTTCTTCCTATTCCTAAATAACCCTTTTTCCTCTTATTGTTGATGTTTTAATAGAAGAAGAAAGTTTCTATATGTTTGAGAATCTCGACAACTAATGCATAACTGGAATCTTTATATACAAATCAGAAGGAGAAAAAAGAGATAAAATGACTCACTATTACTATGACACCGACATCTGTATTCATTCCCATCACATAACTCCAAGTGACCAATAATACCATACCACTAACCTAAGATTCATATCATATTTAAGCAAAAGGGGCATTATATTCTATATTCACTCCCTTCTATACTTGGATAAGGGCATCATAAGCTTTTGCTTTTACTTGGAGATCTCGTGACCCTACCGTTACTTTAAAATTTATGTCATTCATAAGCTTTTTCTTTTACTTGGAGATCTCGTGACCCGAACGTTACTTCAAAAATGATGTCGTTTTTGAGGGTTTTCAATACAAAAAATATGGTGGCCCGTCGGGCCATAGGCTAATCGAGTCTAACCATGAGCTAATCTAGAAGTTGCAGAAACCTTAGTACATTCTAGTAAGAATGTTAATAGGTTGGGCCTGGCCAGGGCCGACGGGCCACCTTAGGCTGCGATCGGGCCAAGAGCGAAACAAAATTTTCATTCATTTTTGTATAATTCACATTCTAAATTTCATTCAAGGTAAAATAACCATAATTTTATATTAAATCATATTAAAAAACATACAAGATCTTTTCATTAATATAAGTGTTTTTATCATCAAAATAACATGAAACATGCTCAAAATACAAGAAAAAGGTACATGTTCACAATCAATATGATACTATTTCATCAAAAGAACATATTTTATGCTAATTGCTTAAGTCTTACTAATTGGTTAGGTCTCACTATTACACAACTAGAGTATCTTACCCCTATATATCTAAAAGAGTGTTCCATTTACCATTACATCTTAATAAGGCCTAAAAGTTCATGATGCCACATTCTAATAGGCCTTACTTATATGATTCATATATTCCCAAATTATCTTACATGAGATGTCATTTTTGAAATGATTATGGATACATAAATATGAATTACTTTTTGGGGTAATACTTGTTAAGCAAACATACTAAAGGATGGATTAAAAAATCGATAATTAAATACCAATTACTCAAGTTTGTGTCGGCACTTAGAATCTTTAGAATCTTTCTTATAATCTTTTCTTAGTTACTTCAGTCAATTAGGAGTTCAATCATTTAGTGTTTAATGTTTATATTTTGTAACAATTAAGAAGGGAATTATTTTAAACTTTAAAGAAAATTTCTTAATTTTAGAAAATTAAGGAATGTTCAGAATGATCTTAAATTAATTTTTTGAAAAAATTTATTTTAAAATTTTGAAACAATTTGAATATGTAAGGTAGGTTATTCACTAATCGAACATTATACACTAGTTATACTATTCATTGAATGAACATACTTCTTATTCAGTTACCTAAAAGGTTTTTGTATAATAGCTAAAACTAGGATGCATTTTGGATAAATAGGGGTTAAATGTCTAGTTAGGAGATAAGCCAACCAATGTCTCAACTAAAGGTATAACATCGACTAGTTGTTATGCCTAGAACTTTTTTGTATCTAAAACTATATATAGAGAAGCATATGGTTCTCTAGAACCTAGAACCAACGTGTGACCATGATCTGTTAGAACACAATCCACAGAAAAAATAATAAAAGAAGAAACCATACTTAATGAGCAAATTGGATTGGGTCACGAGATGAACGCAAAGATCTAAAGAAATATGCACCTAATCTAAACCGTAAGTATAGAATTGAGGAAACTACTATCTAGTGCTTGAGCATGGGTGGTCACTACATAGGTCATATTATCATTTTAAACCACATCACAACCCACAGACTAGGAGCACAGATCTAGTATATTTGACCATGATTGAAAATCAGCGCAGTATAGCCAAAGTTTAATCATTTTATAACTCATTCCAAACTAGACAGTTTAGAAGCAATTGAAAGCCATCAATTGACCTAAATATGAAATTTATAATAAACAACTTCGACTAAGTTCTAGCACCTGAAGTATTAATATAAGACTCAAGTAATAGAAAAAAATTCAGAGAAATATGCATTTAACAACCTCGATTCAAAATTGGGCAATTCAAGTTGTAGTAAAATTGATAGTACAATTGCCCACACATCAACAAAACACACTATAAAATCTCTCTAACTAATAAAGAATCATCGGCACAAATCAAATTTACATGTCCATACTTGAACTCTCTAACTACTTACAAACATGTAACTTAAAAAAGTCTATCTCCACACAGACCATCCTCAAAGGCTATGGAATCAGTAAGAGCTCGTAAGCTCATCCTTATAATCATCAAATGGTGGAACCATCAAGTTCGTCTCCCAAGACCACCCATCAATTTAGGCTATGGATCCATTAAGAGCATATAACTCAACCTTAATGTAAATAAGTCATAGGAATGGTAAGGATATAAGTGTGAATTTTGTATATTGTATGATAGTTTGTTAGGTTGCATATTGTGAATTGTGTGAATGTGTCAATGGCTTAGAGGGATTGAAATCGATTTAAGTTTGAACATAATCTATTAGGTTATGAAGAGTCATTATCTTGCGAAATTAGTAATCTAGCTTCTTTGGCTAAATATACAAGTTAATTAGGATTTAGTGTTAGCTTATCACCCTATAAGTTGTCACATTTATTCATAATTTTAGGTCTTTTGACTTAAGTAGCTTTGCTAGTATTTTCTCATGAAAACGAGTCATTTAAGCAACAAGGTAGGCCAAAAAAAAATATAATGTGTTTGCTAATTTTAAATAAATAACTATTCTGCTGGCCTTCAGGTTATGAATAGAGCTAGTAGCCAGTTGAGAATGTGATGTAGCCAAGTAACCGGATCGACATGCATCACAAATATATGCCTTAGCATCAAAGGACTATAATGACATTCCAACCAAGCAGCTTAATAAAAACATGACTTAATCGAGTAACCGGATCGACATTCATCACCAATGTTTGCCTCCGAGTAAAAGACTAGGTCCATGTCCATAATAATTAAATAAAAAGTAAATAAAAAAAAGTGTTTTCTAATAAAACCTACCAAACTTGCAAATAGTTTGACTTTCATGAAAACATACTTAGGAGTAGTTACAAAGTTTGAAGGACCAAATAATTATTAATGTATATGTATAATTGAAAAGGGTGAATAACTTGACATTTGAGTCTTGATTAATATGTATGTTTAGTCTAGAGCTCCTAGATGTAGATTTTGAATGTTAATGATTTGGAATCACAAAGCACACAATCACAAAATCTCATTATTGCATCGTGTGCTTTGTGATTTTGCGTATTTGTCGTTTTATTTGCTTGAGGACAAGCAAATGTTTAAGTGTGGGGATGTTGATAAGTGTAAATTGCATCATTTTAGTGCTTAGTTTGATAGGTGTTTAGCCATTAATTCAATCATTTAGTATGTGTTTAGGGTAGAATTGTGTTAGTTTGTTAATTATTTATGTTTTAAGTGTTTTATAGGTTAGCATAAGGCTTTGAGCTTAAATATTATGTTTTTGAGGTGCCTTGATGTGTTTGGTAGTGTTTTAGGGTTAACATCGAATAATGGAGGAGTTTCGGAGACATTCGGGCCGAAACAACAACCCACGATCATGGCATTTCAGGACACGATCATGACAGAAGGCTCGGATGTGGCTCACGATTGTGGCTTATGTCAGGCAGATAAGTAGACACTCAAAAATGTCAAGTTTTGGGGGACTTTTTGGACCTTTTGAACCCCAAAAAAAACTACGGCTACTTAAAACACATAGGATATTTAAAGAACAAGACAAAGAGGCAGAGGCAGCTTTTGTATCAGCCACTTTTGGAGAAACCCTAGAGAGAATTCATCAAGAGATTGAGAAAGAGAAGAAGGAAAGAGAAGTGGAGATGAAGCTAACTCGATGTACTTCCCATATTAGGAGTTTTCTGATGTTGTTGCCTCCCATTCTCCGTTCAGATCTTATTTCCTGGTTATTTTCAATTTCAATATTGTATAGAATTGGAATAACAGTTGATGATAGGATTTTTGGATGTTGAAGATGTTCTAAACTCACCTTTGGAATTTTATCGTTGAATTAATGAAATTTGATTATTTATTTGTTATTTGGATTTATTGTGATTTAGTTCTACGATTACATAATTCGATAATAAACTGAGAAGGTGAATCGGATGAAAAACGATTAAATTAGGCTAATGAGAGTTAGGTGATTAATATAATTACAATTAAATGAAATCAGTAAATTGTGCGAAGAGAGATCTTGCATAGGTTTCCGATAGTTTATTAGGCAACTTCATATCTAATTAGGGTTTTGGATAGATTGTTAATTGAGAGATTGCAACTTTCATAATCTGATTAGGGTTTATAATTTAGGGTTAATGGTTATAACTCGAGAGAGAGTAATCAACCTTAGGATCTTTTAAAACCAATAATCCAAAAATTCATAATCAGTTAGGTTAGTCTTAATGATATGTAAAATTCCCTTCTCTTAATTGGTAATTCCCTTAGGTTGATTCTTTGGTGTGTGTTGCAACTGCTGAATTATTAATATATTGTGATTGATTTTTTATTTAATTTGATTGATTGAATAGAATTTTCATTTCAGTTGTTTAGAGAGAAGTGAGAAGATAATGAGGTTTTGGATTTAAAGTGAGAGTGAGAGAATGAAAAGTGAATGAAAAATAAGGGTAGATGTAAATATATAGGTGAGGAAGGGTTAGGAGGGGTAAAATAGGAAAATTTTCAGTTGAAATTCACACGTTTCATTTCTATCCAGCAGCAGGGCATGATCATGGCCTGCCAAGCCACAATTGTGGCCCTTAACTTGCCAAATGCCACAATCGTGGCAGAGGAGTTTTCTACACTTTTTTATGAATTTTTGTCTTTTCCTCATTTAAGCTCTGAGATCCTTCCTTAACTTCCTATTTACATCATTACCTCTTTATACTTGCCTTCCATAACATCCTATGTTGAAATTGATCCTCAATTCTTCTAAGACATGTATTTGAAATCGAAATACATAAACAATAAAATTCAAAACTGCGTAACACCAAAGATAAAATAACAAGCAATAAAAATCATGGGTTGCCTCCCATACAACACTTCTTTTATCTTCAGTAACTCTATATACGTTTTTCCTCATGGTAATAGAAAAGTCCTTCAATAGTTGCGCAGTCATAGAGTTCATAAAGTGTAGATGCGCCACCAGATTGTGCATGCCACGACCCTTCTTCTTATTATTCTTTCTTCATCTTTTCTTTCGAGATTTTTCTACTTCAGGTGAACACTTTCGATAGTCAATACTCCCTATTTCCCTACAATTTTACGTTCTCTTAATGATAGCCATAGGTTGGAGAGAACTTTTTTCATTCTTGGATACTTTGAAGGACACTTGATCATCACCTAATCTTAAGGTCAGTTCACCCCTATCAACGTTAATAATTGACTAAACGGTTGGCTACAAATGGTCTTCCTAAGATCATTGGTGTCTCTAAGTCCTCCTCTATGCCTAAAATAAAAATTTTGTAGGGAACGTAAACTTGTAATCCTTAACTAGAACATCTTTCATTACACCTTTTGGCTAATGAACTGAGTTGTCTATTGTCTTCACACTCATCTTAGTGGGTATTATCTCTTCTACCGCTAATCTTTGATATAAAGCATACGACATTATATTTATGCTAGCCCCCAAATTAGTAAATGCCTTATCTATTTTAACACCTCCAATAATGTAGGGGATGTAGGAATCTCCTAGATCCTCCTTCTTCTGTGGGAGTGTCACTGCCAGTTCATTTTCTACCCACTCTCTAATAGATTCCATTAGGGTGAGCCATGTCTTCAATTGCTCTATAACCTATTCAGTTCGGTTTCTTTTAATTTTCTCATTACTTTGATCAGATATGGAATCAAAGGCTAGTACTTTTTTATCTCAGGTAGGTCGTACTTAGCTAGCAGCGAGCTTTAATTATTCTTCTACCTTCCTTCTTCCTTTTAGTCCTTGATTGTATTTGGCTTTGCCGCACTAGAATGGGATAGGGAATTTTACATTAATGCTCCTAGATTGGACTCAATTCAATTTCACTCTGCAGGAAATTTTTTTAGCCATTTTCTTTTCATTTTCTCTATCATCTTTAGTTTAGCCGAGCTTCTCCTTATTGGCCCTGGTGATCACCATGATTCATTTCTTTGGGTTTGTCTTAATATTAATTAGAAAGGTTCCTGCATTTTGGGTTAATAGCACTTCTACCAGTTAGCCCACTTGGACTTCCAGGTTATGTATTGAGAAGATGTGATTCTTTGTTACTTTCTTGAACTTGCCTTCGATCCTTTTATAAGCATCTTCCGTGCCTCCAATCTCGTCTAAGATCTTATCTAATTTGGAGTCTATTATGTTCAACTTCTTTTGATAGAAACCAAGTGGTCCTTGAGGTTTAAACTGCCTCCTGCGTTGTTCGACCAAGAGAAGTTTGGGTGGTTCTTCCACCCAGGATTGTACATATTGGAGTAGGGGTTGTTTCCCCATCCTCGAACATATTTTTCTCTCGTGTAATTCATTTGTTCTAGCTCATGACCATTAATCAGGAAACAATCAATGGTATCATGATCTATTTCCCCACACAACTCATATTTTATCTAAACATCTTTCAAAGTAGCTGAGGAAGAAGCCTTCACATTGTTTAGTTATGGAGTTAGATTGTCAATCTTTGCTTTCATCTCTGTCACTTGATCAACAACTATAGCTCCTTTCTGCTCTCAAAAGGTTACGAGTTGTCTACTTAGCTCAATTGTCCACAGACAACTATTACTAGCATGTCCTCTAATACTCCTCAGCTTTATCCACCGTCTTCCTCATTAACGATCCTTCTAAGGTTGCATCAATAATGCCTCTCGTGGGTGGATTCACTCCATTATAGAATGTTTACAAAAGGGATTCCTTTGGTAGATTATGGTGCGGGTACCTCCTTTGCAAATCATTGTATCTCTCCTATACTTCATAGATCGATTACCCATCACTCCGTTGGAAGCTTGTAATCTCCTTAATGATTTTAGTTGTATTGGTGAGGGGAAAATATTTGTATAAGAAGGCACGTGCCAATTGCTCCTATGTAGTGATATTAGAGGGGCTAAGAGAGAGATATTAAGCATTTGCCCTATCCCTTAATGTGAACGAGAAAAGCCTCATCCTAACTGCATCTTCTTACATCTGATAATATTGGAAGGTATCATATACTTCAAGGAAGTTTACGATATGTGCATTTGGGTCCTTGTTTGTCAATCCACATAATTGTACATTTGTTTGTAATATGTTTAAAAGGGCTGGTTTGATCTCAAAAGAAGCAGCTTGAATGGTGGTCTTGCCACACCTTGATTGGCTGCATTAAAGCCCAGCCTCATGAAATCTATAAGGGTCTTTGGTTGAGCTTCTTGATGCAATTCTTGAGGAAATTCTTCCACCATTAGTTCTTCAACTTCTTCTTCCTAACATTTGGCTCTTTGAGTGGCTTGTTCCAAAGGGGTGAGGTCAAGTGTTAAGTCTTCAACGATCTGACTTGTACTTCTAGTAGCTCTTGTGTTTATGCAAGTGCACGGACACAAGAGTGGGAAAAATGCCTTAGACTAAAAGAATCAAACTAATTCTACGCCTCCCCGGCAACGACACCAAAAACTTGTTGGAGTGACAAACTTTAACTATTTATAGCCCTTAAAATACCACAAGTGCACTGGTCGTGAATTGTAGTATGTGAAGGGTCAATCCCAGGATGAATTGTGGACTAATCTAATCTTAAGTTATCTAAGGCTAGAAAATTAATAAAATGAAAATAAAGAGGGATAGGAAAGTAAACAAAGATGATTGTTAAGATATTAATTTGCAAAACTAACTCAACAAAATCAAATATTGGGCACCAAATAATTCCACAATGGGAAATCACACAAGAGAATTTACCAAATTATGAGGGATTTATCCTATCATTAATGCTAAGCAAATCACTTTTGTGTTATTGGGATGTTGGTTATAAACTATCAATGGGTGGATTACTCTCTCTCGAGTTATATTCACAAAGCCTTAATTAATAAACCCTAATCAAGTTGAGTCACTAAAATTGTTATCTCTTAATTAACTATTGGTCCATAACCTAATCAGTTCTTAAGCTCTCTAATATACTACTGGGTCTCACAAGGGATCTCTCTCCATACAATAACCAATAAGATTGATTAACTCTCGTTAACCCACCTAATCATTTAACATTTGATTCTCTCAGTTTATTACCAAAGGATGAAGCTATAGTAATTAATCACAACACCCAATCAAAATAACACAAAAATGATTATATTAACATTGAATCAAGTTTAAATACCTAATAAAAGTTAGAACAACATCCTTGATTCAAAATCCATCATCATACAATCCATCTCATTCTCTTACATCAAATGAACGAAAATGAAAGATGGAAAGAAGGATTAAACTTGGATGGGATAACTCGGGAAGGCAACAGCCTTAGAAGACTCGCTTCCTCTCTCCTCTTCTTTCCCTTCTCTCTCTTTTTCTTTTCTCCTTTTGAAGCTTTTCCCAAAATGGTTGAATGGAGACTCACTTTTGCTTTCTTTTTTCCTTTTTATAGCATTTTCTAATTAGGGCAACTCTATGGCTTTTCCTGTGCTCCAAAGGTTCGAAATGTCCCCAAAGAATGAAGTTCGGAAGGTCGAGGAGTGTTGTTTGTCTCGTAGGCCACGATTATGGCCCTATAGGTCTTCTCTGAAACTCATCTGTTCTTTTATATTTGACCTGAAACACTAACAAACACGTTATGATACCTAAAAAACATAAAATTGAAGCTCAAACACGTGCTCTAACCCACAAAACACTCAAGACACAAATATCTAACTAACTAACACAATTCTAACCTATACACACACTAATCAATTAAATTTAACCACTAAACACATCCTAAACTACTCACAAAATATGATGCAATCTATAATTATTAGCTTCTTGTCAACTTTCTGGTCACACAGAAAAGACTTGTGTCCAGGTTTGCCACAAGTATAGCAGGTGACAACACTCAAGTTCTTCTTTTTCTAGATTTTCCCGTGTTTCTTAAACTTTTCTTTGTTGTTTGGTTGCTTGCCTTTGTTGTTCTTCCCAGCAACTTTAGACCTATCATCTTTGGAACCACCAAAAGATTCTATAATGTTAGCCTTAATAGAAAGGTCGTTAACAAATGAAGAACATTTATCTTTGAGGCGATTAGCCTCTTCAATCCTTATGTGCAAGATCAACTCCTATAGCATTAGGTCACGCTTCTTGTATTTGAGATGGTTGTGATAATTGCTCCACTTCTTAGGCAGCTTTTGAACGAGCACGTTTGCTTGCAAAATCTTGAACATCTTCATACCTTCATCCAGGATGTCAGTAACTAAATTCTCGTACTTATAGACTTGATCCATGATTGGTCTCTTCTCGTCCATCTTGAAATTCAACTACTCTCCCACCATGTATTTCTTCTTTTCTGCATCATCAGCCCCGTATTTCTTCTCCAATGCTTCCTAAATAGTCTTGATGAACTTTTGGGTATAGTATAAATCGAATATCAAATGAATCATCCGATTCAGTAGCATGACCTTTGCCATCTTTTTGTCCGTATCATACTTTTAGACAACCTCTTGATCACCCTCCTTAACCTTGTCTTTCATATTTGAGGCAAGGGTGATATCGATGCCCAAAACTGTAGTCATTGGAGTGACAGGAGTGAACTCGGCAGAATCAATCTTGGGCAGATCATTGAATAAAACATAGTTAATTTCAAGTTGCTTGAAATAGATCAGCATCTTATTATATCACCCCTTGTAGTTCGTACCATCAAGGGGTTTGAGGTTGTTGATGTCGAGGAGTTTCACTTGATTGGTGGTAGCCATTCGAATCGTTATGGTGATAGAAATTGTTTTTAAATTGTTGAAAAAAGATCACCGTAAGATAATGGAATATAAGGCCAAAATTGAAATGAATGAATGTGTTTAGGAAGAAAGTCATGTCATGGATAAGGACCACTGACTTAGAAGCAAATTTTCCCCAACTATGGTGCAATTTGTTGCATGGACGTCGTCTGCAAGGTTTACACAGCACACTCTACTCTGGTGCACTCAAGAGAAGAGTGTTGGAACTCACAGTAGTTTGCTCAGAAGTAGGATAAAATCACAGTAGAGAAGTGGATGTGTTTCTGTATATGTAAGAAAAAAAAATGAAGGGATCTTATTGTGGAGAAGATAACCCTCACTCTCCCCATAATCAGTAACAGAAGCAGGAAATCAAAAGAGGATAAATGAGACGATTATGGAAATGGTCAAGAATTAGAAACATTCAAAATGTGCATTATATATTTTCATTGACTGAAAAACAAATGCATGAGACCCAAAAATACCAGCATCGTGAATGTGTCACGAGCACGAGCCAGCCGAATGGTGGTGGAGGTGCAAGTGTGTGGATATGCCATTTCCTCTCACCATAAAAGTAATGAGGAAACTAGCTCACACATACCACTAAACATAGTAGTATATAAACTAAGTGAGTAAGTATAAACTACCAATGTGGGACAACAAAGCGAATAAAGGTATATATATGAAAGAGATTGGGATCCCAAACCTAAACTAGTAACATGGGATAAGTTCAACAAACAAGAGAAATAAAAACTAAGTCCCAAAGCCATTGCATTACCAACAAGTATATCTTCTAAAAAAGGCATCTTTGTATCGAGCATCTTCTTTACAAATATATATTCAACATAAATATTTCCCATCATCATAAATAACAACATATAATTTACATAACTTATTTCATACATTAAATAGTATCCTTTCTTACTATATGGCTATGAATGTTAAAAATGCTTACGTGAATTACAATTAATTAAGTCTTTTATTTTATAATTAGGTCAATTAGAAATTTATACGCTAATAATTATATTTGTGATTTGATTTTAAAATTGATCTTTTCAGTAAATTTATAGAGTGTGACATGGTTATTTCGTAGATTATAAAGACATCTTGATGATAATACTCGATTCTTTAACTAATAAGCCTAATTCTTTCTGCTCATCTTATGGCCCTATTTGAGTGACTTATAAGGAGTTAGATTTGCATCATTTATAATTCAACTTAAAACAATGGAAGAGGTACGAAAAGTGTTCGGTTATCTCTAAATTTTTAAGCATTTATAAATGGTGATTCTATAAGATTTTTTTGGAAAATGGTGATTATATAAGTTTGAAGAATTACAAATATGCCTTTTTCATACTTGAATTCTTAATATTCTTTTATTAGTCACATTTCAATGCCTTTTTCATACTTGAATTCTTAATATTCTTTTATTAGTCACATTTAATTTCAATTCAATTATGGTGTGTAGAATGCTATTAATTGATCCTAAATGATTTTGCTTAATATATGCAATTTATATATGTGGTATCTTAGCTGATTTCAATAAGTTATATAACCATTAATTAATTGATTCAGTTGAATTATCAAAATAGAAAATCTAAATTCAAGATTTTAGGCTTTTGAAAAAATATTTAAATTCAATTTTACAAGAAACATTAGAATTATTTGTCGTTTCTTATGAATAACTTGTGAGATTAGTTAATAAATGCACCAATATAGGTTATTAACCAACTTTGTGAATTGGTTTTGATAAAGGCATGTTCTTCTTGTGTTTTTGGATATTTCCTATAAGTTTTTATGATCTTCACTCCTTTTACTCATCAAGACTCATATTTTTCAATTTTGGACAAACACTCATCAGTCGACTAGACAATATTGTCTAATCAATCGGAACTATAAGTAGGAGTTTTAGGGTGTTAGTTCTTGGGATAAACTTTTCTTAGTAGGGAAAGGACTTCATTTGACCACCTAATCAAGTAAATTTCATGAACTATAGTCTAATGGACTAAGTGATCAATGGATAAAGGCATCTCCAACTTATATTTTTCATGCAATTTTTCATGCTTTTTTGGTAGCTTAATTAATATTATCACATCAGAGGAAATTACATGTGAGTGTGGCGAGATGGTATAATGATTAGTAAGAATCAAAATTTTTATTTATGAATTGTTGTCTACCTAAAAGGGACAATTAGTTATAATATTGTTTCTTACTTAATTTATTGAAACTCTTGTTTATATTATTTAGCCTGTCTAATGGGGAAATTATTATGTGAATTTTGAGTTTTGTTTTCATTGCTTATAGAATGCACCTTGGTTGTTACTCCTTTGAGTTAAGAAGCTTTAAACAATTAAAATTTTTAATTGAAAATAAATATAGGAATAACTTTAAGCCTTGGAAGAGTAATGTAACATTTGGGTATGAGGTTGGTGGATTTGGATATGTCTCTCATTAAGCATGAGCATGCATTTGTAATACAATATAACACAACAAAACAGAAAGTTCACCTTTAAAAGTAGAAAAAGGAAAATAGTCATTATGATGATGAACTTTATTTCAACATCCTTCACCTCTAAAAGTAGAAAAAGGAGAATTGTCATTATGATGATAAAGAACTCTATTTCAAAATCTTTAAGAATGTTTTGTTTGAGAATAAAGAAACAAAATTTATGATATCCTTAAAAGAAAGATTCACTGAATGTGAAAAAGCTTAGCAAATCAATTTATGCACATTTCACTTTACTGAGCTATGATGAAGCATCTAAAGTTATAGCTTACATCATGAATATGCATGACATAACCAATAGGTTAAAGTGTGCCTAAAGTCTCAATTTTAGATTCCTTCTTGATCCGTTAGGTATGGAATTCTCTAACCTCTAACTTTAGTTTCTTAGAGACATTCAATAATTCTAGGAATGATGTGTGGATAGTGAATGAGCTAATCACAATTTGTGTCTAAGAAGAGGAAAAGATTAAGCATGATAAGGGTGAAACTGTGAATTTAATGGCTAAATCCTCTAAACCTGAAGGAAATTACAAGAACCAAAATAAGAAGTGGAAGAAGAATAAAGGTTTTAAGAAAGATAGAAGCAAAGTCTACAAACTAGATGGTGGGGTTGAAAAGAATAATATTAAATGTTAGTATTGTGATAAGATGGAGTATTTGAAGAAGGACTATTAGAAGTATATGGTTTTTTTGGAAAAGAAGGAAATCATATCATATTACCTTAAAGATTCAACCTTATTAGATGTAGCACCAAATAGTTGATGGTTGGATAATTGTTCCTTCATTCATATTTCTAATAAATTAAAAACACCAAAGAGTAAAAGAAGGCCAAATGAATGGGAGGTGAACAAGTTGTTAGGTGATTGAACCAATGTAAAAGCAAAGTAAATAAAAATGTTGATCTACATTTTAGCTTAGATTATAATATATTATTAATAAAGTGAGATATACGTCACCTATGAGATTTTTATTTCTAAAATTGATGAAGTTGGATACTCATTGGTATTAAATATTATAAAAGTTTCATTGTCCTTTAATTTTATTATTATTGGTGAAAGTTTATTAAATTATAGTCTTTATTGATTGGATTTGAATTATCTTAGTAAATTGATTATGAATGTTGAAAAATAAAGAATTAAAAAAGTTTTAACCAATGAAATGTCATTCACTTTACAACAAAAAAGACTTGGTCATATTTTAAAAGAAAGTGTTTGCAAATTGATCAAGGATGAAATAATCTCCAATTTGATTTATAATAATGTCGATAGTGCTCATATGGGTAGTATTAAAGGTAAAATAACTAGCAATATGAAAAAAAGTGTCGTTAAAAGTAAAGGTTTTGGAGATTATTCAACTAGATATTAATGAAACTTGGAGCACTATAATTGATAGAAAGAAGTCATTTAAACATATGAGCACTATCAACATTCTTATAAATCAAATTAGGGATTATTACATTCTCAATATGGTTACTTATATCTCATTATTAATATGTATGAGGCTCTAAAAAATTTAAAGTCTTTAAAGTAGAGGTTAAAAAGAAACTTAATAAACCCATTAAAGTTGTTAAGTTAGACCATTGTGCAAACTAACATGGTAGATAAGAATATTTTGGTTAAAGAAGAGATATTCTGCTATGTTTTTTAAGGATTATGGCATAATTACACTATATATAGTGTTAGGTACACTTAAGTGAAATGGAGTAGTAGAGAGGCATAATAGCACACTAAAGGACATAATGAGGAGGATGATGGAAAGATTAAATTTTTTTTTAGTATATGTGGGGTAAGGCTATAAAGACAACACTCTACATCCTTAAATTTATTCATAATAAGTTAGTTACTAAAATTCCTTAGAATGTGGATAAGTAGGAAACCTAGTTTGAACCATTTAAAGTCTGGGATTATCCATTAATGACAAAGATTTATAACTCATTGAATAAGAAGTTAGATGCTAGAGCAACTCCTAGGTTATTCATAAGTTGTCCTGAAGATTTAATAGACTACATATTTTATTATTTTATCATAATACTAGAATTATAAACTGCAAAGATTTTGCAAAATGATGTAATAGATATATCATTAATAACTAAAATGGTTAAAGAGTTTAATTCAGTATCAATATAAGTTCCTGTTATTCATGAAAGAGTTTTTAAGGTACTTTTAAAGGTACGTGAGTATAACTTTGATGCACTTTTAGCTCCTGATTTTGGAGGTTATGTATATGTTTTTAAGCAAGCTTTGGTGGATGTTTAACCTAAGTCTATAGAACTATTGAGATGTTTATAAAAGGATAAGAGGCCAATATCATTTGATGATTTTATTGTTTATATAAGTAAGACTTACTACATTTTTAGAGAGATTGTGAATCCTCTTACCTATAATAAAGCAACGAGGAGTGATCATTATAATAGATGAAATAATAGTTATAGAGGATGAGATCGACTATGTAGCAAATAATAGTGTTTAGCAATTGTTTGGAATTTCATATAAATTTCTACTTATTGGCTGTAGATTGTTAATTAATACTAAAAAAGATGCTAAATACAAGGTTGAGAGGTTCAAAGCAAAGCTTATGGTTAGGGGTATACTTAGAAAGAGGAAGGGAACTAAATCAAGACTTCTCATCAATCTCAACCAAGAAATTGTTCATATTATGAATCTAACAGCTCATTTTGATCTTGAAGTTCATCATATGGATGTCAAGACAACTTTCTTAAATGATTATCTGGTATAAGAGTTGTATATGTGATAGTTTAAGGATTTTGAAGCTAAAGGAATTGATCATTATCATTGTAGATTGAGGAAATTGATATGTATGGCTTGAAGTTGAAGTTCACATCATAGTTATAGTTCTTAAAATTTTATGTGGTAGTCACCATTTTGAATTTTGAACATTTATAATGGTCATAAGTTAAGCAAAGAAATATGTCCTCGTAATAAGGTGTAAAAAGTAAGGATAAGTTTCTTACAGTAGTGAAATTAAAAGCCTAATGTATTTAAAGGTATGCATTAAACCTAAAATCGTTTTTATAGTTATTATTCTTGGAGGGTATTTAATAGTCATAAGAACTAGGTTATAATGAAGAAAGTATTGTAATATATGTGTAAGGCCAAATATTATATGTTGGTTTAAATGTGTGTGACAATTTAAAGATCATTAGATATGTTTATGCTAATCTTGGTGGATGTTTTTATGAAAAAAAAGTCTATTGCTTGTTATATTTTTATGTTAGTTAGATGAGCTTTGTAGTAAAAGAACTCCAAGAATTATCTTCTGGTGACTTTAACTATGAAAGCTAAGATTATAATTTATTTTGAGGTAGCAGTTTATGTTAAGCAGTTGAAGAATTATTAAAGGACATAGATTTGATTTAGTTTTAGGCTTATCAAGATTTGATGTGATAACTCATATGTTGTATTTTATCTAAGAATATAAAAAAAATGATGGAGTCCAGTATATTGAGCTTAAGTATTTTAAGCTTTAAGGATAGGTTAATGATGATGAACCATATATATTTTAGTTGATCCACTGACTAGGGGTTTTACACCTATAGATTTTCATATGCATGTAAACAATATAAGGATTATGTTACCTTATGATACTTCTATTGGATTATGCTTTTACTAGATGCATGCTTAATATAGATGATTAAGGCCCTTTTTTGTACTTG
This sequence comes from Erythroxylum longipes, assembly GCA_027563885.1. NCBI lineage: Eukaryota > Viridiplantae > Streptophyta > Magnoliopsida > Malpighiales > Erythroxylaceae > Erythroxylum > Erythroxylum longipes. Next base: position 1,569 of record JAOQMS010097455.1, on the reverse strand, counting down.
GCTTAAATGACCTACCTTTTATTATCCCTTGCTACCCCTTTGAGCTTTAAACATTTTATTTCTTGAAAACACACTAAATTTTAAAACTTGAAACCTCATTAACCTACCCATTTAGAAGCTTAGTGCAGTATTAAGTGATGCATTGTTGGGATTTTTGCTACAAATTTTTTTCGAGATGAGTTGAGTGATACTTCTGCTCTTGAATCATATTGTATTTAGTTGCTATTTTGTTCATTGTTTCTTTCATGCTATTAAAAAAAAAAAGCAAAAGGAAGAACATTTGAGTAGCATCAATAAATGTTGAGTAGTAGTATATTTACACTTATGTATCTCAAAATTATATTTTGTTATCCATTTGTCCACTTATTACTTTATGAATACTTATGTTAAACCACCCTTTACCTTTTTTACCCACCTTAACCTTTACCACATTACAACCCAAAGGAAGTCCTTTTGATCTATTTATGCATGTGATCCTTGTAGAGGAGAATTGGTGTATTAGCAAGCCTATGGTAGTGTAGTTTCCTATAAAAAGCTTGAGCAAAACACTAACCATCAAACACTTGAGAGAAAGGAGTAAAACCATGAGGAAGATTCATTTTGCATCTATACTTATCTTTGAGTGATGGTGCTATATGTTGAGTTTGCTTATATACATTAATGAAAAGTAGTCATGATATGTGTAGTAGCTTAATATTTGAGTTAGCCAAAATTTGAGGGATTGCATGCTTTGATCTTTGTGAAAATGAAGAGATGGAATTGATTGGTTGTGTTTGATTTTTTCTTTAGGACAAGAAAAGATTTAAGTGTGAGGAAGCTGATAGTTATGCATTAGTGTGTGTTTTTCTAAGTATTTGGTATATGTTTCTTCTGTAATACGTTATTATTGTTGTGTTTTAGGATTTATTTTGTATGTTTTTGTTTAGTTTGATCTTTATTATTGTTCTTTTATGTTTGATGTTAATTTAAGGTAAGAATTGATTATGTTGATGTCGGAATAGAGGGTGGCCACCTTTACGATTGAACTAGAGACCAAGAGAGGAGAAGAGAAGAGGAGCAATTATAATGTAAGAACCAATGATCGTGGGATTTATGCATATTCCCACGATCATAGGATATCTAACCCGAGGATACACGCAGGGTTCACTTTTTTTTAGGTTTTCATGACTATATAAGGTTATAAACTCCTATGAACGAGAGAGGATGGGTAGAGACTTGCCTCTTTGAGTAAAAACGCAGGTTTAGAGTCTTAGGAGAGGTAGAGATTCAAGGTTTTTCATTCACAATTAGGAAAAGATCACACCAACGCTAGATTTTCCAAATTTGGACAAAGAAGAGGAGGAGTTTGATTCATTTAGGTGTCGTTTGGTTCTACTTTTGTTTTTGTGTTGTAGTTTTCAGTTTTCGTTTTCAATTTTTTGTTTCTGTTTTTCTTTCAAATAAAAACAAAAACCTGTTTGGTTGTCGATGTTAATGCAGTTATATTTTGATCACTGATAATAATTAAATATTAGATAAAACTTAAAGATAAATTATTTTTAATTAAATATATTTATTTAATCTCTTATA
>JAOQMS010097436.1:0-18883 GCA_027563885.1 Erythroxylum longipes | reverse complement strand
CATGAATGCATGTACAATCATTTACATGTGCAAAAATTCACTATTTACTATTCATGTGCATATATGAATGCATGAACCAAACAATTTTAAGCATTCCTAACCCGTTCCAAATTACTATTTTACCCTTCCCATAGGTGAGGGGATGTTACACTACACGCGCTCTCACTCAACGCACACTGCTGACGTCATAGTGATGTCAAACTGACATCAACGCACAGTAATATGCTGACCTCAGTGCTACAGTATTGCAGAGGTTAGTAGTAAAGAAATTTTTTTAAAAATTTCAGAATTTCTGTAAAGGTGCCTCGGGGTATTTTGGGAGTTTTTAGGTCGGGAAAATTCATAAAGTGATCTTTTTAATTTTTCTAGATTAATTACGTTGGTGATTTTATTCCAGAAAAGAATTTAAAGCATTTTAAAGTTATTTTTGAGCAAATTTTGTGCTTCGAACTAACATAAGGGAGACACTTAAGGTTTCGTGTCTCGTGTGGTAGGTTCGGTGTCTGGTATAGTACGATTGTCGCTCTGAATGATATTTTTTGTTATAAAAGTTTCAAGTAAAGTATAAAGACAATGTTTTCAACACCTGTATGTGATAATTTAACACTGCATTCAGTTTTTGCATTTATTTATAATATATTTTCACATACGATATGCCTATGTAGAATGTGAGGATAAAATAAGGATGTATCTCTTATTTTTGTTGACCTTTTGGGGCACTGATAAGGATGTAGTCACCAAAGTGGCCTTTCGAGTTAGTGTTTTGGTTTGTTATGCTTACATGTTCAGGGATGTCTCTGGTCTTGTATTTGGCTATTCTGCCCAAAAGTGTTGACCTTACATAAGATTTTCAGATATGCATAAAGGCATAAGATAGAAAAAAGCCGTTGCTTAATGATCCATTCGCCCAAAAAGTGATAGTGTCATGTGAGTTGACAGTTTGTACTCTGTTCACTTTTATGTGGTGGTCTAATTGTATATATTATACATTCTGCCCTAAGGTGTTTCATAATATGTGTGATTGGATTCTCGATATAGATACTGTTTTAATGCTTTAAGTATCACTATTATCTTACATTTATGTTGATCTTTACATTATCTTTTCTGTTATGCAGTTACCTTTTCTGTGAACAACAATGATGTCACTATTGAGACTTTGACTGGTTTCAATTTTAAGAAGTGGAAGAAGGATGTTGAGTTTGTCCTAGAGACGATTGACATCAACATGGCGATGCTGGAAAAAAGACCTTCTCCACTTATAGACATCAGCTCAAAAGTTGATAAGGTGGCTTTGGCGATCTGGGGGCAGTCAAATATAATGTGTTATTTGACCATTAAGATGTCGATCTTAGATCATCTAATAAGTGGATTACTGGACAAAAACATAGCGAAGGAGTTCATGGATAGTATTTCCTATAGATATAAGGTGTCATCTAATGCATACTTGAGCACCTTAATTAAGGATCTATTCTCTATGAGGTACGCAAGAGAAGAAAGCATCAGGGAATACATTATCAGGATGGTTTACCTTCAGAGTAAGCTAAATGGATGTGCCTATTTTTGACACACTGATAGTGCACCAAACCCTTAATACTCTCCCGTGAGAGTTTAAGATGCTAGTAACTTCATATATCTCTCAGGATGAGGCTTGGGATATTCATGCCTTAATTTCTTGATGTGTTGCAGCTGAGGAGAAGCTGAAGAGTTCTCCTCATACAACCTTATATGTACTAGTTAAAGGCAAAGGGAAGGCAAAGCCTAAAAGGTTAAAGGTAAGAAATTCAAACCCTTTTCGAATATTCAGACTGGATAATCTAGCATTACTGAGGGTCCACATGGGTTGAAGAATATGAGGTGCTTCTTCTATAAGAAGAAGGGGCATAGGAAATCTGACTGACAAAAGTGCAAACTCTAGAAAGTCAAACAGGAGCTATCAAGTAACTCTTTAGCCTATATGATCATGAATCCAATTTAGCTATAGCCACATCAAGTTCTTAGTGGCTAGATAGTGAAGTTTCTAATAGTGTTGCTTCCACAATACAGGGGTTTAGATCCACGAGAAGGCAGACTAAAGGAGAGCAGAAGCTGTTGGTCAACAATAATGAAGAAGTAGACATTTTGTATGTAGGATATGTAAGTTTGAACCTCGATACGAGGTTTGTATTGGTTTTACAGGACACATTTTATATACTATTTTAAAGAAGAAATCTTATCTTTGCATCATTTTTGGATACAGAGCATTATTTTTTTGTATTTGATACTTCAGTCATCAATATATTTATCAATGCAAAACATATTGGAATTGCCTTCTTCTCCTACGAATTATATCAAATATATCTTATGCCTAATGAAATGTATGCTTCTTCTTATATTACCAAACCTGTTACTCATAAGAAAGCTTTCATAAATGTTTTACATGTTGTGGCATAAACATTTTGGCTACATTTCCAGAGACAAAGTTGAGAGATTGATAACATTCTCCCAACTCTAGACTTTAGTGATTTGGAAACATGTGTTAACTGTTGCAGAGGTAAGTTCATCAAGATAAAAAAGAAGGGGTCAACTTGTGTTTCTGGCTTATTAGACCTTATATGTATGGACATTAGTAGACCCTATGCAGCTACGTTATACAATTCTAGATATTTTCGAACATTTATAGATGATTATTCTGGCTACAGTTACATGTTCTTGCTTAAGAAAATGTCTAAAGTTCTTGATAAATTCAAGATCTTTAAGACTGAGGTTGAGAACCTATTAGGAAAATCAATAAAAATTGTCAAATCTGATCGAGTAGGAGAGTATTATGATAGACATGGTGTTACATGACAAGAAAAGGGTCCGTTTTCCAGGTATTTAAAATCAGTTGGAATAGTGACTCAGTTTACTATTGTAGGTAGTCCTGAGCAAAATGGTGTGAGCGAAAGTGCAATCTCACCTTAAAGGAAATGATAAGGTTGATGCAGAGCAAGACTAACCTATTCGAATACCTTTGGGGTGAAGCTATTATGACAACATTATATATATTCGAATGCCTAATATGCCTTTTGAGCACAAGGTTGGTAGGAAACCGGGTCTTGCACACATTTGTGTGTGAGGTTGCCCTACTGAGGTACAGTTATTTAATCCTTATGAGAACAAATTGCAACCTTGTTCTACTCATTGCTATCTAGTAAGATATCCCGATCACTTTAAGGGCTACAGATTTTACTGTAGAGAAGGAAGGGCCAGAATAGTGGAATTACAGATAAGGGTCGACCCTCTTATCCTTTAGGAGATAGTAGGATGGATACTACGATCATTTCGAATCCACCATTCATATAGTTAGGTCTAGTGGATCAAGGTTTAACTATCATGCCTGTGCAGGCACAGGAACCTATACCTATTTAGGCAAAGGTTGGTATAAGAACCTATGTGGTTGTGTAATTGTACTAGAGAGAGACAACTTGCTATCTCATTAGATTACATAGTCTATTTGGGTGAGCAAGACTATGATATAAGACATGTTGTGGATCTGGTCACTTTTACATAAGCTGTTTTTGAGTCTTATGAGGACTTGTGACAGGAAGCGGTGAAGGATGAGATGCAAGCCATGAGGAACAAAAAGGCATGGGACCTAGTTGATTTGCCTCAACATTGTAGACCATCCAGTTGCAAATGACTATTTAAAACCAAGAAGGAAACTCAAGGTAAAGTTGAGCTGTTTAATGGTCATTTGATTGCAAAGGCTTCACTCAGAGAGAAGGGGTTAACTTTAATGTTACCTTCTCTTTCATATCCTCGAAGGATGCATTTAGAGTGACTATAAAAGTAGAAGCTCATTATGATATGGAGCTACATTAGATGGACGTTAAAATTGATTTTCTTGAATGTTGATCTTTGTGAGGAGGTCTAATGGAGGAACTTGAAAGATTTCAGGATCAAAGTGAAAATGACAAAGTTTGTACATTGACCAAATCAATATACAGTCTCAAATAGACTTCCAAACAATGGTACCTAAAGTTTGATGAGGTTCTGACCTCTTTCAACTTTGCGAAAAACAAAGTTAGAAGATGCTTGTATTACAAGGTCAGGGGGAGCAAAGTCATCTTTCTACTGTTGTATGTGGATGAGATATTGCTCGCATCAAATAACTTGATGATCATAGTTTTTCGATGTGTGTAAGTTTTAGTTAATTAACCTCGATAATCTGCAAGGGCAAAGGTCGCTCTCGTAGTACCTAAGGTGTCAATCCCACGAGGAAGGATAATCTAATCCTAAAATCTAAGGCTAAAATAAATCACAAAAATTCAAATGTAATGAAACTAAAACAAGAATGCAATTTAATTCAAAAATCAATAATGAAATATTAACAATTTAGCAATCGTAAAGCACACTTAAGAATCAACTTAAGGAACTACCAACTGAAAGAAAGGGGAATTTTACCTATCTTTAATACTAACCTAATCAATTATGAATTACTGGATTATTGGTTCTAGACGATCCTAGGGTTGATTACTCTCTCTCAAGTTATAACCATTAACCTTAATTTATAAATCATAATCAGATTATGGGAATCGCAATCTCTCAATTAACAATATATCCAAAACCTTAGTTAGATCTGAAGTTGTCCAAAACTATCAGGAAACTATGTAAGATCTCTCTTCGCATAATTTATTGATTTGATTTAATTCTCATTCTATTAAATCACCTAACTCTTGTTAGACTAATTTAATTATTTTTCACTCAATTCACCCTCTCAGTTTATCACCAAATTATACAATTGCAGAAATTAAATCAAAATAAATCCATAAAAAACACAAATAATCAAATTTCATTGAATCCAAGATAAAACCCCAGAAGGTGAGTTTAGAACATCTCAACATTCAAAAATCCTATCATCAAACTGTTATTCCCAATTTTATACAACAATAAAAATGGAAAATAAATAAGAAATACGATTCGAACAGAGTAAGGAGGCAGCGATGTCGGGAAACTCCTGATCTGAGAAGTACGTCAAGTCCAGCTATTCTCCACTTCTCTCTTCCTTCTTCTCTTTCTCTATCTCTCGACAATTCTCTCTAGGGTTTCTTTGAAAGTGGTTGATGCAAAAGCTCTTCCTTTTTTTGTCTTATTCTTTAAATACCTTTTGTGTTCTGAGCAGCCAAAAGGTCTAAAAACTTCCTTGAAACTTAACGTTTTTGAGTGTCTATGCGTTTGCCCGATGAAGGCTATGATCGTGGCCCTACATGACACAATTTCAGGCTACATCCGATCCTTCTGTCACAATTATGGTATACGGGCTACGATCGTGGGCCATGTCCTAGGCTTCTGTCATGATCATGGCATATGGGCCATGATCGTGGGCTGACTCCATTGCTTCTTTCACCATCATGGCACATTGTTTCAGCCCTAGTGTCTTTGAAACTTCTCTGTTCTTTGATGTTGACCCTGAAACACTAACAAACACATTAAGGTGCCTTAAAAACATAATAATTAAGCTCAAAGACTTGTACTAACCCATAAAACACTTAAAACGTAAGTAACTAGCAAACTAACAAAATTCTAACCTAAACACATACTAAACGATTAAATTAACAATTAAATACATAGCAAACTAAGCCCTAAAACACGATGCAATTCACACTTATCAACAACCCCACACTTAAACGTTTGCTTGTCCTCAAGCAAACAAAAAAAAACACATAATACACAATGCAGTAATGAGACAATGGCTTCAACTTCATGAAATAAATTTAATTTAAAACACAATCATTTAAGTCATATCAAATCATTAACAAACAAAATCCGTGACTAGGGACTTTGAATTAAATATACATATTAATTTAAATCCAATTGTTAATTTATTTTCCCTTTTCAATTGAACAAACAGTAATAATTCTTTAGTCATTCAAACTTTGTAACTACTCCTATGTATGTTTTCATGAAAAGTCAAGCTATTACAAGTTCGGTAGGTTTTTATTAGAAAGCAACTTTTTTATTATTTAAACAAAGACCTAGTCTTTTACTCGAAGGCAAACATTGGTGATGCATGTCGATCTGGTTACTCGACTAAGTAATTTTTTTATTAAACTGCTTGGTTAAAATGTCATTATAGCCTTTTGACGTGGAGGCACACATTTGCGAAGCGTGTTGATCTGATTACTCAACTACATTACATTCTTAACTGGCTACTAGCTGTATTCATAACTCGAACGCCAGCAGAATAGTAATTTATTTAACACTAACAAACACATTTTTTAATTAATGCCTACCTTTTTTCTTTAGCTACTTGTTTCCATGAAAAAAATATTAACAAAGCTACTTAAGTCAAAAGACCTCAAATTATGAATGAATGTGATAATTTAGAGGGTTACAACTTAACACTAAATCCTAATTAAGTTGCATATTTAACCAAAGAACGCTAATCGCTAATTTTTGCAAGCTAATGATTCTCCATAACCTAATGGACTATGTTTAAAATTAAATAAATTTCAATCTATCTAAACCATTGACAAATTCACACAATTCACAAAATGTAATCTAACAACTATCATATAATATGCAAAATTCACATTCAAATCAAAACACATAACCCTCCTCACACTTGAAAAACACATTGTCCTCATTGTAAGAAGGGGACAAACAAACAAATATTGAAAGAAGAAACATAAAATTAAAGTAAGAAAAAAGTAACTAAAGACTAAGAGTAAAAAGAAAAGGGTTAGAACAAGGCCTCATGGTGATGGAGGTGGAAATGGCGTTGGATGGACCCCTGAGATTGTTGTCTGATCTAGGAATTGCTTGAAGAGAGTGAGGGAATTAGTGATCCTAAAAAAATTCAAATTACTAAAGTTTTATTGAAAGTTCAAAACAACTCTAGCTAAACCTAACAATTTCAATCAAACTACTAAACGTGCTAATTTATGGTCCTTAGCTTGATCTTACATCCATGAAGGCCTTTTAATTGTTCGAGCAGAAGGAAATCACTTCCTTGTCCTTGGGAATCACCCCTGCGAGATATAGCTTGCAATGACGCCCGTTGACTTTAAAAGCTTTCTTGTTAGCATTTTCCAGTTTGAGGGCTCCATGATCAAAAACTTGAATGACAGTAAAAAGTCTACTTCATCGTGATTTTAACTTCCCTGGAACCAGCGTAAACCTTGAATTATATAGCAAAACCATATCTCCTACTTTAAATTCCTTTTGTTTAAGATGAGAATCTTACAAATTCTTTACCTTTTCCTAGTAGAGTTTGGAATTTTCATACGCATTATAATGAAACTCTTTAAGTTCGTCTAGTTATAGAAGTCTCTTTTTACTTGCTTGCTTCTAGTTAAAATTTAATGCTTTAATCACTAATATGCTCGATGTTCTAGTTTGACCAGCAAATGACAAGCTTTTTCGTACACAAGCCTATAAGGAGTTGTTCCAACAGGTGTTTTAAAAGCAATCCTATAAGCTTAAGGCATCGTCTAACTTTATTGCCCAATCCTTCCTGGAGTTGTTCACCTTCTTTTTCAAAATTTGTTTTAGTTCTCGATTGACAACTTACACTTGGTCACTAGTCTATGGATGGTAAGGTGTAGTAATACGATGGTACACTTCATATCTTTTTAAGGGAGCATTAAAAGATCTGTTGCAAAAATATGTACCTTTATTGCTTATTATCATACGTGGCACTCCAAACCGATTAAATAACCGTTTGATGAACTTTTGTACTGCCTTTCCATCATTGGTTGGAGATGCCACTGCTTCAACCAAACAGGAAACATAATCCACCTCTATTAAAATGTACATATTTCCCATTGAAGATATGAAAGGATCCATAAAGTTAATGCCCCACACATTAAAGATTTCCACTTCTAAAATGTTGGATAAAGGCATCTCATCTCCTTTGGAGATGTTACCTATTCTCTGGCATCAATCACATTGTGCTACAAAAGTCTGAGCATCCTTAAGAGAATTGTGGCCAATAAAATCCACCTTTGAATATCTAAGTCGTTGTTTTGTTTGCTACATAATGTCTAACATATTGACTTTCATGACATTGCTTTATGATGTCTAACATTTCTTCCTTTGGAACACATCATCGCATCAACCCATGAGTGCATGTTCTATATAAAATTGGCTCATCCCATATATATCGGTTACAATCATGTAAGAATTTATTTCTTTATTGGTAAGATAAATCTGAAGGAAGTTTACAACTAGCAACATAATTTGTGATATCGACAAACCATGGTGTAGTCAAACTTTCAAGTAACATCAGGGTTTCATCAAGAAAATTTTCATTAATATCTTCGCTTGGCTTGCATTCCCCTCCTTCCATTCTAGATAAGTGGTTTGTAACCACATTTTCTATTCCCTTTTTATCTCTTACCTCTATATCAAATTCCTGTAAAAGCAACCATTAAATGAGCCTTAGTTTTGCATCTTTTTTGGTGAAAAGGTATTTTAACGCTGCATAATCAGTGAATACGATTACCTTTGACCCCAAAAGGTATTGTCGAAACTTATCACATGTGTACACTACTGCGAGTAATTCCTTCTCTATAGTGGTGTAATTCAGATGAGGTCTTACAAGGGTCTTGCTGGTATAGTGAATTACATGCAACCTTTTATTTTTCCTTTAGCCCAATACATAACCTATGGCTTGGTCACTTGCATCACATATAACCTCAAACGGAAGTGTCTAGTCTGGTGGTGATAGAATTGGTACTGATATTAATGCCTCCTTTAGTTTGTAGAATGTAAACATACACTTGTCATCAAACCGGAAGGCCACATCCTTGACTAAAAGGTTTGTCAAAGGTCTTGCGATTTGCGAAATGTCTTTGATGAATTGACGGTAAAATCCTGCATAACCAAAGAATCCTCGTATGCCTTTTACATAGATTAATGGTGGAAGTTTCTCTATCACTTGTGTTTTTGCTTTGACGACATCAAATCCTTGGCATGAGATTTTATGCCCTAGCACTATCTCGTCTTGCACCATAAAATGGCATTTATCCCAAGTCAACACCAAGTGTGACTTTTCACATCTTTCAAGAACTCTATCTAAATTAGTTAAACACATCTGTAAAGAATCTCCAAAATGTGAAAAACCATCCATGAACACCTCCATTATATCTTCTATAATATCGGTGAAGAGAGACATCATACATCCTTGAAATGTAGCCAGGGCATTGCATAGTCCGAAAGGCATTTGTCTGTACGCGAATGTACCATAAGGGCAGGTGAATGTGGTCTTTTCTTGATCATCAAGGTAAATGAAGATCTGATTATATCCCGAATATCCATCTAGGAAGCAATAAAACGAATGTCCAGTTACTTCTTCTATCATCTGGTCTATGAACAGGAGAGGAAAATGATCTTTCTTAGTTACTGAGTTGATTTTGTGATAATCTATGCATACTCTCCATCTTGTGACCATTTTTGTTGAAATTACTTCTCCACTATCACTTTCTATTACTGTCATTCCACCTTTCTTAGGTATGCATTGTACTAGACTGACCCATTCACTATCGAAGATGGGATAAATTATCCCTGCATTTAAGAGTTTGAGTATCTCCTTCTTGACCACCTCCTTCATATTAGGGTTTAACATTCGCTGACGCTCCCTCACCGTTCTACATCCTTCCTCTAGGTTTATTCAGTGCATGCAAAAATTTAGGCTTATACCTCAAATATCAGCAGTCTGCCATCCGATGGCTTTCATTCACTTTCTAACAATTTCTACCACCTTACTTTCTTGTTTTTCATTCAATTGATTGTAAGATTACATGGGGTTCCAGTGTCCATTGTATCAGACAGGGATCCTAGATTTAGTTCAATATTTTGGAGAAGTTTACAAATAATAATGGGCACGAAGTTGAATTTTAGTACTGCATTTCATCCTCAAACAGATGAACAGAGTGAGAGAACAATTAAGACTATTGAGAATATGCTCAGAGCTTATGTTTTGGAATTTCAAGGAGCATAGGATCAATATGTGGCTTTGATTGAATTTGCTTTTAATAATCATTATCACAGCAGTATCGGTATGGCACCGTAAAAGGCGTTATATCGCAGAAAATGTCATTCGCCTTTATATTGGGATGAAGAGGGTCTAAGGAATATTGAAGACCCAGAATTGATTCAAGATACTATTCATAAAGTTGAACTGATCCGAAATAGAATTAAAGCAGCTTAAGATAGACTGAAGAGTTATGTGGATCAACACCAGAAAGATATGGACTATAAAGTGGGAGTTAAAGTGTTTCTGAGAGTATAACCTTGGCGAGGAGTGCAAAGGTTTAGTAAAAAGGGTAAGCTAAGCCCTAGATATATTGATCCATATTAGATTACAGAGAGATTAGACCATATGTCTCAGATCCACAATGTGTTTCATGTTAGTATGCTCAGGATATATCAGTCTGATCTGACATGTGTTACTAGCACAGGAAACTAAAGTTGCAAGTAATCTGAGTTATACTGAGGAACCGATAAAGATAGTGGGATATCAAAATAAGTAGTTGAGAAATCGAGTGATCCCATTGGGGAAAATTCCTTAGAGGAATCATTCGAGTGAAGAGGCTACTTGAGAAATGGAGGAGAACATGAGGAGACCATACTCCTACCTATTTGATCGATCAGGTAAGAACTTCGAGGATGAAATTTCTTAAGAGGGAGAATTGTAATATCCCGTTTTCCATACTAAGGGTTAGGAAATAGGATCCTAGACTGTGATGCACGAGAAATAAAATAGAGAATACGTGAGGTGCATTGCATTCACATGCATACCATGAGCATACACACAAATATTTGGATTTTTGTACATATTGCAAATACTATATATGCACACATTTAACATTTTCTAAAGTATGAATAATTTGCAATGGTTATGATGTGAACTGTGAATTTTTGTGTCTTGAAAAATTATTTGATGAATTATAATTGGTGATTTAGAATTATTTGTTACAATTGAGAGATTTATCAAATTATATGTATTTTTAGACTAGGAAAAATGCCAAGTGGCAAGACAAATTGATTCGTGGTAGTAGAAATAAGTGATATATGGCTTTAAGATTTTTTTTGACAAGTGGCATAGAAAATTAGGTGACAATTGGTTTAGAAATTGGGTGACAAATGAACTAGTAATTAAAAGTTAATTGAGTACCACAAAAAGATGACAAGTGGCAAGTGACAAGTGTCACCACACTTGCCACTCACGACACTCTCATTTGAAAGACCAACTTTTTATTGTCTTTCATTTATTTTTACTAGCTCTCTTCTTCATTTTTTGTTCTTCTGTCTTCTTCACTCATGACACTCTCATCCTTACCCTCACCATGTTGAGCCTTGCTATCATCTTTCAAAACTAACTACTCCAAGATTTTTGCTATCTCTTCATCTTGTTATAAAGAAAACTCATCTTTCCTCCGTGAAAGATGATGATCATGTATGCTTAGGGCTAGGGTTACTAGATGATTAAGAAGGGTTTGAGCTAAAAAAAGTAAGTATATTAAAGATCTTCATGGTTTGTTTAATAAAAGTATTTATAATGATCATTAGGGATAGAATGATTGGTTAATAGAGTTGAATATATGCTGAAACGTGGATGAAGAAATGGGTATATTCATGTCCTGTTTTTGTGTATATGATGAGTAGTAATTTATGAATTGTTATAGGGATGTTCTAGAGATAGAATGATAATGAAAATGGTGATAAATGATTGTTGAACGTTGATGAAGAAATGTGTAGGTTTATGTTCTATTTTTTTGTAAGATTGATGTACCATAGGTTATGAGTTGTCTTATGAATGGTATTGAGATGTAATTTAGGTAATAATGAAGAGAAAGTGATGTAGAAATGATAAACTATGCATAAGATGTCTTGGATATAGTATGGAAATGTTAAAATCTGGAAATTTTGAAGTGAATGGATAATGAATCAATTGAGTATATTTTTTTTTGAGGTTTAATATAACCAATATGGTCGTTAGATTAGAATGAAATAAGGTTGCATAAAAGAGCATAAATTCTGGAAAACTAGAAGGGTAAATGATGTTTCTAAGTATGTGGAATTTGTGGAGAAATGAAGGAAGAAAAGCAGAGCATGATCATGTCTTGGTTAATTTGGTTTTGTCATGGTCGTGGCCTGTTGCACAAGCTTCTATCACAATTTTGGGAAGGTCCACTACGATCGTGGGCAGGCATAAAAATTGAAATGTTGTCTTTTAAATGATGTTTGAAACAACAAATGTTAAGGTACTTTCCTATGGTGTTTGTATAATTGAATGAGGCTTGAAATGAACTTAGTTAATGCTTGATTAGTTGATAAAGTGTTTGATATGTTTAGGTTTTTAATTGAGGTTATAATTAAGGAATGAATGGTTGATAACAAAGTATCAAAATATGGAAAATTACGAGTGTTATAGGAATAGAAGTGTTCTTAGAAATGCAATTATGATCCAAAAAAAATGAGTAAGGTATATTAAGTAAGAATGAATGAGAATTTAGAAATTATGTGATCATAAAATGCTAGAATAACATTAGTGAATGATTGATTGATGAACTTAGAATAATCATGTATAATTGAGGTGTAAACCTAAGTTCAAATTAGGACATATACAAGTGATAAAGGTTGAATGATCAAGACTTGTGATTAAGGATACATACCCAGGAATGTCATTGAGCATGCATTGTACATAACATATATACATATGTGTATGATTGAATACTTATGTGATTGAGCAACTTAGTGATGTGTATAAATATGTGTATTGCATGATTTAGAAGCAAAAATAGAACAACAACATCCAAACATTGTCGGGAAGTTGAGGCAATAGCTAATTAGAGCGTATTGTGAGTAACCTAGATGCTTCTCACTAAGATTGATTGTATTTGATTAAAATTCAATTATAATGTGAATGTGATAATTCCAAATATTGATGATCCGAGGAGTTTGATAATTAAGATTGCATTGGAACTGTTCATAATTGAATGTGATTTTTAAACAAATAAGTGTACTCAACAAAATTGTTGAATGTCGGGCTTAGATTTGATGAATATGAAAAATTGGACTGTGTCTAAAATGAATGAATGTTGTTGAAAGTGTACTATATGATTTGATGCATTTCATTACATGATATGCACATGTTCAGATAAAGGAAGTTTTGACTGGAGTGATTAGTAAAAAGAGCTTAAATCTCAGAAACATGAAAGAGCCACAGGCTCACCATTAAAATGAGCTCAATATCCACAACGGATACGGGATAGTTATCAATAAGCTCGGTATTCACAATGGATATAGGACAGTTAAAAAGATACTCGGTCACAAAAAGTAAAAATTAAAAGTGATTCATATGTGCATTGCATATATAATTGGATATGTATTAAATGAATGATTGAATTCAGTTGTTTGAACTATCCTAAAACTGAAATGTGATATGATATGTAATATTTGATTATATGATCTATCTATGAAGTGAGATGTGAATTGTCTGTGTTTTGATATGAGTGAGCACAATGAGGATGGTTTGCTCACTGAGTTCACAAAAATCATCAAAATTACAACGTCAATTTTTAGGTACAAGAGAGGAGACTTAGCTTCTAAGACAAATTAGAAGAAACCTAGTACTGCATTTGGACTCAAGAAATGGATTAAAGGTCGTTCAGCTGAGACTGAGGAGTTAGATAGAATGTTTCGTTTAGTTTCGCATTCCCTGTAGATTATGTTGTAAATTGTAGTAAACACTCAAATGTTTTAGATACTATATATATATAGATTATGTAGTGTAATGCTATAATGTACATTATGTTTTTATAAATGGAATGAGGAATTAAGTTCTTAGATATTGTGTACTTATGATTCCATATTATGTGAATGTGACTGCTCTAACATGTCTCTTTCACAGGGCATACGCCCGAATGTCCTCGAGATGTTCGGTATATGCTCAGTGAAAGTGGGGTGTTACATTTAATTCTTGTTCTATTAAATCATCTAACTATCATAAGCCCAATTTAATTGTTTTTCACTCGATTTACCCTCTCAGTTTATCACTGAATTATGCAATTGCAGAAATTAATTCATAGTAAATCCAGTAAAAACACAAATAATGAAAATTTATTAAATCAAAGATAAAACCCCCGAAGGTGAGTTTAGAACATCTCAACTTTCAAAAATCCTATCATTATACTGTTATTCCTAATTCTATATAACAATAAAAATGGAACATAAACAGGAAATATGATCTGAACGGAGTTGGGAGGCAGCAATGTGGGGAAACTCCTGATCTGGGAAGTACATCGAGTCGACTTCTTCTCCATTTCTCTCTTCCTTCTTCTCTTTCTCTATCTCTCAACAATTATCTCTAGGGTTTCTTTGAAAGTGGCTGATGCAAAAGCTTTTCCTCTTCTTTGTCTTATTCTTTAAATAACTTTTGTATTCTGAGCAACCCTAGGATTTTTACGGGTCCAAAAAGTCTAAAAATCTCTCAAAACTTGACATTTTTGAGTGTCTACACGTTTTCCCAACACAGGTCATGATCTTGGCCTTGCATGCCATGATCGTTGGCCACATTCAAGTCTTCTGTCACGATCGTGGCAAGCAGGCCATAATCATGGGCCATGTCCTAAGCTTCTGCCACGATCGTAGGCCTATTGTACCACGATCGTAGGCCGTTTTTTCAGCCCTAGTGTCTCTAAAACTTCTTTATTCTTCAATCTTGACCCTGAAATACTAACAAACACATCATGGTACCTCAAAAACATAATAATTAAGCTCAAAGACTTGTACTAACCCATAAAACATAAATAATTAGCAAACTAACACAGTTCTAACCTAAAAATATACTAAACGATTGAATTAACAATTAAATACGTATCAAACTAAGCCCTAAAACATGATGCAATTCACACTTATCACTTGACCATGTTTCATTAAGTTAAGAAACTTTTCGCCAAGCAATTTGACGTGAAGGACCGTGGTGAAGCATATTTTGTCCTAGGTATACAGATTCACTAGGACATATCTTAACACTCATTAGGCCTCTCACAAAATGCATTACATTGAGTGAGCGTTACAAAGGTTTAATATAACTGACTATAGACCTATTATAGCACCTATCTCTCATGGTAAGAGATTATCTTTGGCACAATATCCAAAGAATGAAGTTGGAAGAGAGGCTATGAGGAATGTTCTGTATTCTAGTGTCGTTGGTAGCCTGATGTATGCTCAGGTGTGAACTAGATTGGACATTACATTTGTTGTTGGACTACTGGGTTGATATCTGGCTAACTAAGGTTTAAACTATTAGAATGCAGTGAAGCAAGTGTTAAGATACCTCAAGGGTACCAAGGATTATATGTTGACATAAAGGAGGGTCAATAATTTAAACCTTACAAGGTATACAAACTCTAATTTTGCTATGTGTCTGGATGATTGCAAGTCCACTTTAGGGTACATTTTTATGTTGATAGATGGTGCAATATCATGGAAGAGTGTCAAACAGACACTGGTAACTTCCTCAACCATGCATGCAAAATTTGTTGCAGGCTATGGGGCTGCTACACAGGAGGTTTAGCTCAGGAATTTGATTTCTAAGTTATCTGTGGTAGATTCAGTAGCTAGACCCATTCGGTTGTACTGTGATAATCTTACTACTATGTTGTTTTAGTAAAAATAATAAGAATACCAGAGGGTCTAAGCATTTGGACGTCAAATACTTAACCATTAAAGAGATGATTCAGAAAGGTGACATTAAAGTGGAGCATATCAGGATTGAGGAGATGTTAGTCGATCCTTTGACTAAAGGATTTCGTCTGCCTGTGTTCGGAAAACATGTATCCAGTATGAGTATGTTAAAGTCTTTAGATATGTTAGTTAGGGATAGTTATATTTGCTCCTTATAATTTTGTACATTTTGATGTATTATGACGTTAAGATTGTTTGTTACGATAGATGATCATCTTTTTATCCTTAGGAATAACTGTTCTTATGCAAATTCATAATACATATGGAAGTCTTAAGATCTATGTCGATCTTAAGCATTTTTAAAGGTCATTAGGCATATATGCAGATTGACGTTGAGCCTATTTCATTTAGACACATACAATTTAGTACGGACATCTATGAATTTTGACGTGAAATAGGGGATATAAGTTTTCAATCCCATAAGGGTTTTCTCTAATGCAGTTTAGCATTCGGTTAAAGAACATAAAGGCTTTCTTTAATGCTATTTAGAATTCAGTGAGAAAAAAGAGATTTCTGTGCTACGGTTTAGCATAAAGTTAGAGAAATCGAGACCTACAAATGAAGATGATACATATTAGATCATACAAGTATCATCCTAGTATGTCGCACTCCATTTTCTCATTCATGTTAGTAAGGTATTAGATATGCGTGATTATATTGGACCTGTGTCACACATGACACATGTGTCTTATATCTTTCGGTATCAAAAGCCTTGCAAGACAGACCGTTGGACTTTCGTTATCTTTAGATCAAATGTTTTTACGTTTTAAACTTGGTACCAATACAGCGTGGCTTAACCGAGTTTTCAAACTATTTTAAACTTGAGTTAATACTGTAATTAACTATTGTCAAAGGGGGAGAATGTAAGATATTTTTGAAATTTCGCATAAAGTTGGACAACATTTAATTGCATTTTTTGGTTTTTAATAAATTATCGATTAAGTTACGTAATTTGATTTGGATAAAGATAATAAAGTACCCCAATAAATGATCTAAGTTAATAAGCTAAAGTTCAGGTGGAAAATGGATCCCAATCAGTATGGATTGGACCCATATCGGGCCTGTGATGGGAAAACCTAATATGGAAGCTATATATAAAGGTTAAGGTCTCCTATAGTTGCTTATATTATTCGTAAGCATACGGAATATCTGACCCATCAAGATAGCGTACATATTAAAAAAACTATAGAAAGGCATTAACCAAGATCCGATGAGGAGTTCTTATGAAGGTCTTGGTTGATTGGCGCTTGTTTCGGCATTAAAAACCACCTCGAAATGTGATGGAAATGAAAATTGGTATTTTCACATTTACTTCATTTATTTTCCTTTCATGTAGGATGTGAGACACGTAATAAGGTTCATGCTACGTGTTACACTCTATATGGTTAATGCTGTTTTTTAACCCCTTCAATTCTCACTTTAGTTTTCACGTCATTAACTCCCATTAATTAGGTTTATTAAAAAAAGAAAATGTGATCAAATGACGTCACATGCCTGCCACCCATCTTATGTGGAAGTTAGGAAAGGCCAAATGATATACCAACTCATTAAAATGGAAACAATGTCGTCCCCTTGTTTAAACCTCACTGCTCTTTTACTGAAGCTCGTCAACACTGAAACTAGCAGATACTGAAACTCCAAACCTCCTTTGTGATTTCTCATATCAAAAAACATTGCTAACCAACAACGAAGTGCTTCCTGTGCACACTGAATATGCAAAAGTAATTTTATACAAATATTCACACAATCTACATTGTCTATAAAGTTAAGTTATATAATTTTTTTTGGAAATTGAAATAGGAATATTGAATTAAAGCCAAGAAAATGCAAGAAGATAGTACAAGATGGAGGAGGCTATGGAGCTTAAAGAAGCCAATAACCCCTAAATCACAAAAAAAGGTTATTACAAGTTTGCTAAGTAGAGTGTTGTACCTCCAACATAAGCAAATTTAATACTATAGGATTTAGCAACAGTTCCAAGACCAGCTAATCATTATGTTTCTTCTTATAAATTAGTCGAAGCTGCTGGAAAGGACATTAAAGATGTAAAGATATAGGAATATATCATCTCTCTAACATGCCATTACGTGCCTCCATCCCTAAGTTATCACTTAACATCGTTTTCCTTATCCAATTTATTTTGTTGGAAATCGAATTCAGTATTATTAGTTCGATCTTTTTCATGTTTTCTTGCATTCCTCTTTTTTCATGATAAGTAAACAGAGTAACATAGAGCTATTTTGAAGATTTGTAAGTTATGCTAAGTAGCGTTATTAGTCCATAGAATTAGTTTGTCTCAGTTCGAAATTTGACAAAATGAGTTGCACTTGATTTGAATTAATGTCTATAGACCAGCTGAGTATTGACATCTAAAGCATAAAGAAGAAATACTTTCATCCTTTATATTGTAGAAAAAACACTTCAGATTAATATTGTCCTTAAGCATGTCATTTGTTTTGAATATTTTCAAGACCGCTAGCCATATTATGAATGGAGTGTTTAGATTGTTTGAACTCATCCATAAATTTTTATTCTATAGAACCACTAGCTTGTGTTTCCTTATTAGGTTCAAGCAATATTTATTAGTAAAATCACCAAAATTATACATGAGCCATTTGACATTATCAAGAACTGTGTTTGGAATGTAATGTGGTAGGATACTCTTAATAATTGAGAAACCTCATTGGTTATAACTCCAATGTCCTCTACGCATGTCCAGTGTCCTTTATGCATGGTCTTATTAACTCTAGCCTTGTCAGACAAAATATGATAATCTAATGAGCTTCTTCCTTTAAGTCTAAAGGCTCTATATTACACCAATTGCCATTTCAAAACTAGCTATCTTTTCTAGTGTGAATGATTGATTTGAAATTCATTTTAACTAGATTCTTAATGTAACACCCCCTCACCATAGGGTACGCACCGGGACGTCCGTAGGTCAAATTCTCAATTAAAGTTTCTGCCCTGTTCCATTTGCACCTAAACCATATCCAAACTTCATGCCCTGTTCCATTTGCATCCAAAAATTGCATATTATAACTCATTACAAAGCTAAAACATTCCTTTACAACTTTCCATAAGATCACTTGAGCTAATTTCAAACATAATAGTCCAAAATTAGCATCAGAACACAGAAATCACCAAAATCCATACTCAGAGATATTACACA
>JAOQMS010097415.1:0-18885 GCA_027563885.1 Erythroxylum longipes | reverse complement strand
TGATTGGGTACAGCTATTTGTATTCGAAGGTAATTGGGTAGCCAATAAAGGATTCACCACTCCTGATAGAAGGAGATAATACTCACGGCTTCTCCTGATAGAAGGAGATGATACTCACGGCCTCTTGTCGATGTCATTACTCGGGAGACTCTGACCAGAGCAGTTGTGTGTCATGAAGAAAGTCTTCAGTGACACATAAGAGTAATAAGAACACAGGACAAGAACTAACATCACTTGGACTAGATGTGACGTAGTTAGTCTAGTGGAAGTTGACATATAGCCCATACTCTGAACCAAGTGGGGTATAGTATGGTGAAAGGACAAATTGCACGGTAATTATCTATGAAAAGGTTCATAATTTGGATAATTAACTATTAAAGAGTTTAAGTATTAATCCACTTATATTCCGATAAATAGGCATCATGAAACCCTTCATGATATGCTTGAATTAAGAGTTAATTCAAATGCCTAAAATAATGGAGAATCTAAGGGTCACACGCATAAAAATTAGATGAAAAAAAGTGTGTATGGCCCTTTTTAAGCAGGCCACGTTCATGCCTCATAGGCCACGTGTATGGCCAAAGGCGAGACATGCCACGACAGAAGTCATGAAATGGTATATAAGTGAGTTCTTCACTTATGTACAAGAGCTTCCTTCACTTCTTACATACTCAAGTGATAGAGAAAGGGTTATAGAAGAGTTCTAAAGTGAGTGTGAGGTGTCTTGAGTCTTGTTCTTGCAATTTATGCAATTGTTGCATGAATCAAAGTGCGTGCAACAAGATTCTTGACCTATCTTCCATCATCTTGAGCATCTACTAGTACTCATCTAGTTTGGTGCTCAAATGACCATTATACATTGTTTCTTCTTCCATCTTTGTGTTTTTTTGAAGATCAAGGAAGGGTTTGGTGTTTGCAACAACCCAAATAAGGAGAAGAAACAAGAAAGGAGGAGATACACAAGGTAAAAAGTTTATATTTCATGTTCTTTTATACATATCTATGCATGTATGTTAGATCTTGTGGTTTTCGGGTTGTCATAGACTTCTGTTGCATCCGCATGCATGTGATGCATGCAACCGTGGCAAACCCAATACTCTCCAACCCTCATAGTTAGTTCAACCCATCAACGTCAATTATTTTGCGAGTAATAGCTAAGAATAGTTGTCCAAGGAGCTAGGGGTTTTCACATCTTCCCCAATATCCAATATAAAGAAGTCTGTAAAGAAGGTAAATATATCGATCTGTACTTGCACATCCTTAATAATACCTTTCGATTGATGAACTGTTTTGTCCTCCATCTTCACTAACATCGTAGTGGGTTCTAACTCTTCTAACCCTAATTTTTGACTAAAGGTATAGACCATCATATTAATACTCACTCCCAAATCTGCAAATGCCCTATTTATTTTAAATCCATTGATAATGCAAGGAATGTAAAAATTCCTTGGGTCCTCTTTCTTCTATACTATATTAAGGTTTTCTTTCATTATGAGCTCCTTAACCTTCTTCTTGATTGATTCCCTTAGTGTGAGTCTCGTTTGTAGTTGTTCTGTTATGTCCTCAACATTATTTAATTTAGCCTCCTTATAATTCCTCATCGCCTTACTTGCATTTGACTTCCGTTGAGCTAGAATAGGGTACGAAAATTCAGGTCGAGGTTCCTCGATTAGCTTAATTACGAGCTCACTTGGAAGGAATTCCATATTTGCTTGTCCTTCTCCATTGTCTCCATCTTCTTTCATACGTTTGAGTTTCTTTTCCTAGTTCTGAGTAATGGCTATTATCCATTCCTTTGGTTTAGATTCGATATTGCTTAGAAAGGTCCTGCATTCTGAGTTGAAATCGCCTCTGCTAGTTGACCTACTTGGACCTCCAAATTGTGTATTAAAGAGGCATAGTTCTTAATGACTTGTTCGAACTTGCTTTCAATCCTCTTATATGCATCCTCCATACTTCCAATTTTATCTAAAATCATATCCAACTTGGATTTCATTGAGCTCGGTTTATCTTGTTGGAAACTTGGTTATCCTTGGGGTCTGGATTGTCCTCCAGCATTGCTTGTCCAAGAGAAGTTAGGGTGATTCTTCCACCTAGGGTTGTATATGTTGGAGTAGGGATTGCTTCCCCCTCCTCGTCCATATTGAGCTCCCATATAACTAACTTGCTCCAGATCATTATCCTTCATTAAGAAGTAGTCCACTATATCATGGTCCATCTGTCCATAGAGTTCACACTTTAGTTGCACGACTTTTATCGAAGTTGAGGATGAAGCCTTCATGTTGTTAACTTGTCAATTTTTGCCTACATCTTGGTCATTTAATTAACAGATATAACTCCTTTTTGTTCTCAGAAGGTAGTGGTTTATCCACTCCGTTCGTTCGTCTATAGGTAGCTATTACTTGCCATCCCCTCTATCAGCTCTTCTGCTTCATCTACTGTCTTTCTCATCAGTGATCCTCTTAAATTTGCAGCAATCATGCCTCATGTATGTAGGTTTACTCCATTATAGAATGTTTTCAACAAAAACTCCTTAGGTAAGTTATGGTGTGCACATTTTCGTTGCAAATCCTTGTATCATTCCCACACGTCATAGATCGATTCCCTGTCATTTTACTAGAAATTGGTAATCTCCTTAATAATCTTCCTGATCTTGATAAGGGCAAAAAAAATCTTGTCTAAAAGGGCACGAACTAGTTGATCCCAAGTGGTGACATTGTCTAGGTTGAGGGAGTGGTACCAGGCCTTTGCTTTATCTCTTAGGGTAAAAAGGAAATGCCTAATTTTTACTGCATCCTCCGACATCTGATGGTACTGAAAAGTATCGCAGATTTCAAGGAAAGTTACTATATGTGCATTAAGATCTTCATTCATTAGTCCATAGAATTGCACATTTTGTTGCAGCATGTTTACGAGGACTGGTTTAATTTCAAAAGAGGCTACTTGTATGGGTGACCTAGCTACTCCTTGGTTAACTAAATCTTACTGAAATTTCTCAACCATTGTTGCTTTTGTGATTTCTTCTTCTTCTTCACGCCGAGCTTTCCTTATTGATCTTTCTAATCGGGTGATATCTAGCTCTAAGGTTTTAGCTACACGACTCAAACTTCTCATAACTCTTGTGTTCATGCGAGGGCACAAATTTAGAATTAAAAAGAAAGAACATAAACTAAAAACTAACTAAAACACCTTAGACTAAAGAATTAAACTAATTGCCTCCCTAAAAACGGCGCCAAAAACTTGATTGGGGTTTGGTTGTGTGTAAGTTTTAATTATTAACCCTAGATAATCTGCAAGCGCACGGTATCTTAGCATAGTACCAAAGGTGTCGATCCCATAAGGTGGGAACTAATATAATCCTAAAATCTAAGACTAAAATTCAAGATGTAACAAAACTAATAAAAGAATTTAATTCAAACTAATACCATAATTTAATTCAATCAATCAAATTAAAATTCAAACACGAAAATACTAATTATTAAGCAATTTGCAACACACCCAAGAATCAACAGAAGGAAATTACCAATTGAGAGAAAAGAAATTTTTCCGATATTTAATGCTAACCTAACTGATTATGATTTATTGGATTGTTGGTTCTAGACTATCCTAGGGTTAATTACTCTCTCTCGAGTTATAACGATTAACCTTAAATCATAAACCCTAATCAGATTATAGAGGCTACAATCTCTCAATTCACAGCCTATCCAAAACCCTAATTAGTTTTGAATTTCTCTAATAAACTATCGGAAACCTATATAAGATCTCTCTCCGCTCAAATTATCGATCTGATTTAATTCTGGTTTCTATTAAATTACCCAACTCTCATTAGTCCAATTTATTCGCTTTTCATTCGATTAACCCTCTCAGTTTATTATCAAATTATGCAATAGCAGAATCAAACCACAACAATATCTAATAAACACATAAATAATCAGATTCTCATTAATTCAAGAATAAATTTTTGAAGGTGAATTTAGAATATCCTCGACATTCTAGATCATATCATCAACTATTCAATCCAATTCTATACAGTAATAAAACTAAAAAGAATAAGAAATATGATCTAAAATAGATGACAGGAGGCAACGATGTCGGAAAACCTTATGATCCGGGAAGTACTTCGAGTCAACTTCTTCTCCTCTTCTCTCTTCCTTCTTCTCTTCCTCTATCTCTCGATGATCTCTCTCTAGCGTTTCTCAAGGTGGCTAATGCAAAAAGTTCTTTTCTATGCATATTTTTGTTCTTTTTATATCCTCTTGTGTTTTGGGTAACCCTAGGGTTTTTTAAAGATTCGAAAGATTCAAAAAATATCTCGAAACTTGATGTTCGTGAGTGTCTGCATGTCTGCCCGATGCAGGCTCCGATCTTGGCTCACATCTGAGCCTTCTAACAGGATTTTGGCTCTAGAGCTTCTGTCATGATCATAGCCTAACATGCTATGATGGTGGGTCATTGTATCAGCCCGAGTGTCTCTTAAACTCCTCTGTTCTTTGCTGTTAACCCTGAAGCACTAGCAAACACATCAAGGTACCTCAAAAACATAATATTTAAGCTCAAAAACTTATACTAACCTATAAAACACTTAAAACATAAACAATTAACAAACTAACACAATTCTAACCTAAACACAAACTGTTGAATTAACGACTAAACACATATTAAACTATGCCCTAAAACATGATTCAATTTACACTTATCAATTAACATTTCCTCAGTCCTTAAATGCTTCAAACCTTAATATCACCTTTTCGTATCAACTCTTTATGGTCAAATATTTTACCTTCAAATGTTAAGACCCTGTGATATTCTTTGTTATTATTAAATAACACAGCAATAAGATTATCACATTACAACCAAATGGGTATAGCCACTAAATCAACCACAGACAACTCAGAAATCAAGTTTCTGAGCTAAACCGTCTGTAAAGCAGTCCTATAGCATGCACTTTGCATGTATGTTCGAGGAAGTCACCTGTGTCTATTTGACACTTTTCCACGACATTGTACCATTTGTAAACATAAAAAAATGTAACCTTAAGTGGACTCTCGATCATCCAGAGATATAGCTTAAATTTAAATCTAAATTCCCTATGAGGTTTAGACTATTAACTTTTCTATATGTCAACATATAATCCTTGATTCCTTTTAAGTATCTCAGCACTCACTTGACTGCATTCTAATAGTCTATACCTGGGCTATCTAGATATTGACCAAACAGTCTAACAATAAATGCAATGTCCCACCTAATACTTATTCGAGCATACATTAGGCTATCAACCGTACTATTTTTAGGAATATTCCTCATAACTTTTCTCTTTACTTTATTCTTTAGACACTTTGCCAAAGATTATCTCTCACTATGAGAGATAGTGCTACGACAGGTTTACAATTAACCGTATTAAACCTTTGTAACACATACTTAATGTTGCACTTTGTGAGAGGCCTAATGAGTGTTGAGATCTGTCCTGGTAAATCAGCATATCTAGGACAAAAGTTGCTTTACCAAGGTCCTTCATGTCAAAGTACTTAACTAAAAGTTATTTACCCTCATGCAACATGGTCAAGTAATTTGACGTGAGCAGTGTATCATCCACATGCAATAATAGGAAGATAACTTTGCTCCCCCTGACCTTGTGGTATAAGTATCTTTTTTAACTTTATTTTCCACGAAGCTGAAAGTGGTCACAACCTCATCAAATGTAAGGTATCACTTTCGGGAGTTTTGATGTGAACTATATATTGATCTACTTAATGTGCAAACCATGTCAGTTCCATCTGGATCCTGAAATCCTTCAAGTTGTATCATATAGACCTTTTCATAAAGGTCTTTATTCAGGAAAGCAATTTTGACAACCATCTGATGTAATTCTATATCATTATAAGCTACAATTTGATAATCACTCAAAATGTATCGTACGAGGATATGAGAGAAAAGGTAACATTAAAGTCAATCTTTCTTCCTGAGTGAACCATCAGGCAACTAAGCGAGCCCATTAATCGTTGAATTTTGTCCCAAAATCCTTTGGGTCTTAAAACTTTATTTACAACTGATAGGTTTGCAGTTCCACTGCAAATCAACTAGCTCCCAGACCTTATTATGCTTTATAGAATGCATCTCAACGGTCATTGCATCCCACCACAAATCCGCATTAAGTTCAAAAAAAACTTCTATAAAAGTAACTAGATTCATAACTTGTCTAATATTATAGTCCTATTCACCTAATAGACTATGTCATTAGATGGGATAGTAGGTTGTCTCATTCTGGTGGATTTACCTAACTGCATGAGAATTTGTAACCCCAAGAACCTCTATGTGTACGAGTATGAGTTATTGTTCTTGTACGGGCACAGTACAAAGACCTAGATCCACCATATCTAACTGTATGAGTAACATATACATAATAACTGTGGTATCCACCCTGCTATCATCTGAATGGTCAACGAGCATAGACCTCGTATTCTATAAAGTTAGCTATTTATGATTCAACTATTCTGGTCCCTCCTTCTTTATAATAAAATTTGTATCATTTCGAGTGGTCAAGTTATTTTACTAAATAGCAATTAGCAGAACAAGCATGCAATTTTTCCTTATAAGGATTATACTACCTCAATAGGATAGCCCATACATATATGTGTGCAAGGCAAGATTACCACACTTCTTAATAATCATGTAAATTAGTCATGTTCTGCATTGACTTCTTCATGTCCCTTAGGGTGCAGTTATGCCTTTCGGCAACACACCATTTTGCTCAAGAATACCCATAATAATGAATTAATTCACTATTCCAACTAATTACATATATCTAGCAAACAGACCTTTTCCAAGTCCTAAAACACCATATTTACCATGATATTCTCCTCCATGGTTAGATCTAACACTTTGGATGGATTTTTCCAATTAGATCTCAACCTTCAATCTTTAAGCAAGAACACATAATTATAATGGGAACAGTCAACAACAAATGTCAGAATATATTTAAAATTGCACAATGCAACTATATAAGGTTTTCTGATATACGTATGTATCAGACCCAATAAGCCAGAAACCTGAGATGACCTCTTTATCCTTATTTCAGTCAACTTGCCCCTGCAATAGTCAGCACATATTCCGAGATCATTATAATCTAAAATTGAGAAAATACTTTCCTTAATTAATCTCGCAACCCTAATTCTAGGAATGTGGCTTAAACTTAATGCCACAACATGTATGACTTTTCATTCATCAAGGTTTTTCTTTTTATGACTTGTTCAGTAAGATAGGAAGAAGCATATATCTAATTCAGGGTAAGACACATTCTATACAAACCATATGACAAGAAAGTTGTACCATTATGTTTTGTATTAAACAACAACTGTATAATATAAGCATTAAATAAAAAATGTTAACCTTCTTTGTCCAAAATTAATTTCAAGATCACATATAAAATGTGTCGTGTAAAAACCAAAACGAACCTTGCAACAAGGTTCAAAACATACATCCCCTATAGATATTACATTCACTTCTTCATTACTGTCAACCATCAGTTCCTCCTTCCCTTTATTTGGATCTATGCTACATATGAACCTCTGCATTGTGGAAGCATCATGATCAGATGCTTCAATTTATAACCACCAAGAGTCGAATGTGCCTACAGCATAATTGGATTCATTAATTGATAAGCCAAGGAGTTACCTGATGGTGTTAGTCTTTCTTTCTAGGCCTCATACTGCTAGTTTTTTTATGTCATACGGACCTTTTCCAGGACAAAATCAACCAAAATCAGCGTGTGGAGAAGATTTAGATTTTTTACCTTTAAACTTAGTGGGCTTCATCTTTGCCTTCCCTTTAGTTGCTTCAAGGGCTGTAGGAGTAGTAAGCTTGAGTTTCTCCTCCTCAGCAGTGCAATGGGCAATCAAAGCATTGAAGTCCTATTCATCATCTAACGAATAATACGTCATCACCAGATTACTAAACTCTGGAGGGAGTGTATTCAGAGTCTGGTGAATTATAAAAATATCAAGAAGGGAATATTCAGCATCTTCAGTCTACTATGAAGATGAATCATCCTTAATATGTACTCCATCACTCCCCCTTCTCCCGTATACCTCATTGAGAATAATTCTTTCATCAAGGCAGTTATGTCAACATTAGGTGAGACTGTGTACATTTGAGAGACATTACTAAGAAATTCCTTCGCTATGTCTGTGTCCGGAAGATGGTCAGGCATGGATCTCTTAATGGTCATAAAACATAATTTGTTAGATCGATCTCAGGCTACATAAGCTACTTTATGAGCTCTCGAGCTCATGGACATAGGTAGAGATGGCCTATCAGTCCATATGGCTATATCAATTTTAGTTATCTCCATAACATTCAATATATCTTCTATCTACTTCTTCATATTAAAACCAGTCAGGGTTTTAATAGTGACACTAATATTGTTGACCGAAAACGTGACTACAAAATGATAATGTTTAGATCAGCACAAATGTAGGATAACAGCAATACTCAAAGCCATTAAATAGTATCTTTTCTGAAAATCCGATCACGCATATTATGAAACACCTTTAGGCTGAATATATAATATATGCAATTACACCTCCACATGAAAGAGATTGGAATACAAACCATCAACTCTCTTTACACTACCAACTTTGGGCGAATAGATCACTTGAGCAATAGCTTTCCTCCATCTAATGACTTTATGCACATCTCAAAATTTTATATAAGGCCAACACTTTTGGGCAAAATAACTAAACATAAAACCAAAGACATCCCCCAACATATAAGGAGAACAATTCAATATACTGACTTAAAAGGTCACTTTGGTGACTACATCCTCATCGGCACTCAAAAGGTCCACAAACATAAGGGATACAACTTTATGTTATCCTCACATTCCTTATAGGCATATGGTATGTGACAATGTAACATCAATAAATGCTAAACTCGAATGCATAGTCTCATTGTCACACACTAGTGCTGAAGATATTATCTAAAAACTTCATTTAAGAATTTCATGAAGGAAAAATCTCATTAAAGCGACTATCGTGCATCATCAGACACTAAACCGACCACTCGAGACACAAGAACCTCATGTATCTCCCTTAAGGCAAGTTCGCTGCAAGAGAATTCACCAAAAATGGCTTCAGAATGTCTTAATTTTTTTCGAGTGACTATTATGTGATCCCAAACACGAAACATAAGACTTGAGACACAAAAACTTGAAGTATCTTCCTTATGTGATGTCCGAAGCATGAAAATTCACTTGAAATCGGCTTCAGAATGCCTTAATTCATTTTCTAGAGTTAAAGTTTAATTTATTACTGATGTAATAAATCTAGAAAAATGAAAAAATTCACTTTATAAATTTCCTTGACCAGAAATTGACCCAAAACACCCCGAGGCACTCTTACAGAAAATCTAAAAATTTTTGTTTTTTAATTTTCTTACGGCTGACATTAGCATAATGTCAGTCGTAAGGAAATTAACTGCAAACATCATAATGATGTTAGCGTCTAACATCCTGGAGACGTCATCCGTGCATCCCGCGAACGGCAAATACCAAACATGCGCTCGCGTCAAACACGTGAGAGACTGGTCTAGCACATGTCACACACGGGTGACGGCGCACTCACACACGCCAAACAAGCCTCCGATCAGTATTTCTCCACGTGTATGGCGCGTGTAACACACACGTCAGATGCATTGCCCTCGTGTCAATGTTCACCAGTCGAGCGTGCCCGACGGTAAGGTAAGCCTTCGTCGAAAATTGCCACACGCTCTGAGGCTCGTTTTCGACCTGTTTCTCAAGGCTAAACACATGTATCCTGCTTTCATGCAATAAAAAGCAAGAAAAAACTGAGAAACGTAACTTTATTCTCTGAAAACCTTATGGAGAGAAAATCGAAATATCTTCATTTTTTAACCACCCAATCACGTTACCACTCTGATACCATACGTAGCACGTAACGAGACCTTAGTTACATATCTCTAATCAATCGTGAAAGGGCAATAAATGAAGAAATGTGAAAAATACCTGATTTCAGTTCCATAACTTCAAAAGAACTTTCCAAAGCCCAAACGAGCTTGAATCTGCCGCCGTCTTTACTGGAATTGCTCACCGGAACGTGGTCAATGTCTTTATATAGTTTTCTCAAAATGTAAGCTCTCTTAAAAGGTCAGAGAATCTTTATGCTTACGAATGATATGAGCAACTGCATGAGACCTTAAACCTTTATATATAGCTTTCACATCCGGCTTCCCCATCATAGGCCCAATATGAGTCTAGTCCACACTAATCGGGATCCATTTTTCACTCAAACTTCAAACCTTTGATTTAGATCATTTATTGAGCCATTTTATTATTTTTATCCATATCAAATTACGTAACTTAATCGTAAGTTATTAAAAATTGAAAAATGCAATTAAATGTTATCCAACTTTATGACAAAAGTAAAAACTATTCACCAAGTTGAAGATTATGTTCTATGTTCTTTGGTTAACTGTTATGTCGAAATAATATGTACGGAATTAGCAGATCCTAAATATTGACGAATTGTAAAATATTGTATCTAATTATTTTTATAGATGGTTTTTTAATTTTATAGATAATTAAAAAATTAAAACAGAATCTTATATTAAAAATGTAAATAATTATTAAAGTAATTTTTCATTTTCTTCTCTTTTTTGAATTTAAGTTGAAAAAAAAGAACTGAAATAGTGATGTTTGGCATTAGTGTTAGCTCCCCCTTCTTTAAAATGGCCCCTGCCCATGTTTGGGTATATCTGAGACACCGCTACTAAAATCGAGACAAAAACTTACATAGCCATTCCATATCCTTCTCTTTGAGACAAATCAGTTTTGGGCTCTTAGGAACGAAAATCACATTGTGTTCAGGGTGTACAAAAGATGTTAATAAATGCTGTCGATGCATAGTATTGATGGCTTTTTGCAGTCTACTTCTATTTATGTAGAACGTGGAAAGTGAATGTTCACTGTTTATCAAGAAATCAGAAACCAACTTCTATTAGTTGAACAGGGTTCAAATGAAACAATTTCTTACCTTTTTTTATCCCTAAAGTTATTTAGTTTCAGAGACATGTTTGCAATACAATAATTATATGAATGTGCTCCTACAATAGTTTCTTCCGTTGGCCAATATTCAATTCAGAAAGATAGGTTTGTTTTCACTTTCATGGGTTCCAAATCCCTGTCCAATCAATACCGCTAAGGGAATAAAGCGTACAATCAGAAGAAATATTCGAAGGACATACGACTTTGGTTCATTTTTCTCATGCCTTTCTTAATTGTTCAGTGACGAATATATTAGTAAGACACCAATTAACAAAGTCCAGATTTTTATAAACTTAAATGCTACAAAGCTTCAAAATGCTTGTATTTGTCACTCCTCAGCCTTGGAAATTAAAACAACTAATATTCTCTTCTTTTGAAAGCCAACTTATACTTACCTTTTCAAGAAGCAGATTGGAGAAATGTAATGTACTTGACAAAACACCGTTATTAAATGGCAGTAAGTAATTTTGAATACTCAAACTACAAACACGAATAGATAAAATTAACTTCTTTTCTACTCATAATAGTCTCTCCGTATATTTAGGAGGAGCTTGATTCACATGGGACAATAGTAATGAGAATGAAAATGAGAATAAATATAGTGAGTTGTGAGAATGGATATAATCATTCTAATTATGATGGTTAGTTAAGATGAATAAATGATTATACCATTATCATTACCATTAATGGTGGTTGGTTTTTTAAAAATGTTAAGAAATAAAAATTTGTTAAATTTTTATTTTATATCATATTTTAAATATATTCGAATTGATTGTATTTAATTTATGCACCGTATTTATAATGACAGAATATTTAAAATCAAGTATATTAGAGTATTTCCTTTCTAATAGCCCTTGAAGAAAAAATGCTCCAGTATTTTCTTACATCAACATATCATCAGTCACATAATATCCTCAAAATAAAGTTTAATCATCCAAAATATTGTACAATTCATCGACATAACTATAATATCCACCATCCATTGTTATAGTAAAATCAAGTAACATAGATTAATACAATTTACATTCCCCCTAATGATGCAAATGATGTAAAATATCACAACTATATATAATACCTTAACCAAAATCCTTCAATTGATGCAAAATAACTAGGTTAACAGTACAAACTTTGTTTGCATCATAACTACAAAATTCCCAACTAATACAAAATGACCTGCTTGGGCAACATCAATTGCATCATAAGTTAATAATACTTACAAAAGTATTAATATGCTCCCTCACATGATTCATGGACTAGAAGATGGATAGAGGAATCCAAGTACAAAAGACCATTTTAAATGACTTGGCAAAGCGAACAAAACTTGAACTTTAGCAGAATCATTATAGAATAACACAACAGCCTTGCCAACATCCATTTGAGATATGCCAATATTAAGAAGCTCATTGATGAGCTCTTGCATCTTCTCATTAGTTAGGGAACCAGATTTAGAATCTACAATCAAAGTATTTGTAACAGCTGCATATTGTGACACCATTTGTTCACAACTAGACTCAAACTTAGTAGTGAAGTTGTCTAACTTTGAGTCAATAATTTACGAAGTATTGTTGGGTTTTTTCCTTGTAAAAACTTTCCTTTCTTGGTGAGAGGTTTTTTTCGATTTTTTGTTACATGGGTGCTTGAAGGAATAGCTAGGGATCCTTATGTATCAGAGACCACAACAGGTTCATCCTCACTGTCCGATGAAGAATACACTGTTATATTCTTTGGGCAGTTAGCTTAGCACTTGCTTTAGCTATATCCTCATATTTGAGTCACGTGGCTCTATCGTTTTCCCAAACGATGTCCAGTTTTCCCAAATAGGGGAATTTAAAGTTCCACATTACAATTGCATTCTTGTGATTCTGTAAAAAAAGAATTACAGGAAAAACAAGATTAAAAACTTCATAACAACAAAATATTATAATTATGAGAAAAGAAACTACTAAAATAAGAGCTCAATCAACTTTTGACTTAGATGTCCTTACCAAGCACCATTCATCAAACCATTGTCTCTCACAATTAATCTTATGCTCAACATCATCCCAATGATAGCCACTTTGCATACACATTTTAGAAATTGGATTGTACTTATTTCTTAACCATTTAATCTTAGAGTCAATGTGGGGATCGTTGTCCTTATCAAAATTGGAAATCTTGCTCAGCAACATCTTGTGCACTTCAACCATGTAATTGTTCTTAAATCCCCATCTACTTTCCATAAAGGATCACAAGCTAGCTCCTGCAAAACGTCAACCAAAGCTTCAACCTCATCATCCTTCCAATATTACGCATTCTTTCCCCTCCCACGGGTAGCCATATCTATTCCTAATAAAAGTATGACAATGTAAGAGTTACCAAGGAAATAACATATAACAAAAATAACTTTACTGAAAAATCTAAACATAACGATGTAATCTAATAACTCATTTACACAGAGTCAACCAAACATAGATGTTCACATTGATGCATTTCAAAAGTAACCCAATAACTTCTAATTATGTATTGCTAATACTAAACAAACAAAGATGTTCAACATTCAGGTACATTAATCAAAATCAAAATCAAAGCATTTAAACAATCTAATAAGCATATGAACAAACATATCTTAAATTACTAATCCACATCATTGTCATTAGATCTAATTGTCCATATATTATACACGTTGTTTGCCATATTATTTCTGAATGTCAACGACTCATCAGTTGGAATAATTTGTGTAATGTATTCCATTTCATCATCTTCATCACTCCCATGTTCCTCACTCTTCTCTTCATCTTCAATGATTGACTTTTATAGATCAAAGCTCATTAACTTGCCAATCAAGTTGTGTAGGAGGGAACAAGCCATTATAATGCGAACTTGGGTTTCAATTGAGAAAAATGAAAGGGATGCAAGGATCTTCCATCTTCCTTTCAATAATCCAAAGCATCTCTCAATTGAAGTATTCCTTTGCCGTCTCTGGTCGATGGCCATTGAATTCTTTAAGGTGATAGTATTGCCCTCTATACAGAGCTAGAAATTCATTTGCATTGCAATATCTAGAGCCAACCAAGTAATGACAACCTTCATAATTGAACAATAAGTTATGATTGAGCATCATAGCCCAAAGAGAAACCAAATTGGATATTGTAACAAAAATTTACCTCGAGGGACTCATAGACCATGAGGCCTTGAGATCACATCTCGAAGCACATGACCTTCTTATGCAAAGCCCTGCCAACCAATTGCATGTTTAGGCAATTTATATATGAATTGCATGTTTAGGTAATAAACACATAAAACATTTGTTGAAATACATCATTTTCTTGTGTGATACTAAGGCTTATCTTCACTAGGAGGTGTAACTTTAATAGTGTCTCGTTTAAAGCTCCTAGACAACCTTACAAATAAAAAAAAGGTGATTTAGAACATAAAAGTTTTGATATTAATGTTATAGGTTAATTATAATATTCAATTATCTAAAAACATTTCCATCTCTCTTCTTGACAATCCTGAGTAATAAGCTCCAGCTTTTTGAGCAAAATATGATGCAATCTTATAATTACATGAAGAACTTGATGGAATTGTCGACTTATGAGTTCTTTACTACGAAGAAAAAGTAGGCTAATTGTCCTACTCTTTTTATGGTGAGCTAAGGTGTATATGAATATTGCTATAACCTCTTCTACGGATGTGTTCCTAGTGGGTTTTAAACCCCCGACATCTCTTACCATATCAAACAATATCCTAAAGGTTGCTCTATCCATACAAAGATCATTAATGTAGGCATTATCACAATTCATGGTCAATCTAAACATCCATCTCATTCTGTCAATCCTTTTTTCTTCCTTTCTTTTAATTTCACAGACCTTATCTTGAAGGTACAAATAATAGATAACATAATGGATAGCAAAAGAAAACCATCATATTATTTGTTCTTTGTTGAAGTATCAAAAGTTGCTTTAGTTTATGTTATGGTTTGCTTATAGGGGGCGAGCCATGTTGTTCTATACTAAAAAATTCAAAAAGGAATTATCCAATATATAGATAGCGCATATTGAATAGATAGGTAATATTAGTGAAAAAGAGATTTAAAAAATAAGCAAAGGTAATAAAGAAAGATGATCAAAAAGTTGAAGAAACTCTTTTTACTGTTGTTGCCTTAATTGCTTCCATTATCAACTATTCATAGCTATGTCATATGGATTATAATAATAAGTGTCCCTTCAAGGTCGTTAATTTCATCTTCCAAGAAAAGTGAGATATGTCAATGGTGTACTCTTGAAAGTGAAAGGAAGAAGATCAGTTCCTATGCATACTTTAAAGTTAATAGCTGATGTACTTCTAGTCCCAACCTTAATAAAAAATATATTGAGTTTTGGTCAATTGATTAATAAAGGATATGAATGAACTTTGCTAATGGTGAATGAGTGACAATTGATATTAAAGGAGCTCAAATTGATGAGAAATTGCATGAAGAGCCAACTTTTTTTTGTTGATTAGAATGTTAAGAAAAGTTTTTTGAAGATAATACTTTTATATATGTTGCTAAGTTGTCTATGTTAATTAACAAATTAGTAATATGACATAATATAATGGGACATATTTGTTTTGATGCATTTAAAAATTTGAATGACAATGACATTGTGCAATATCTTTCCAAAGTGATAAAAACTTAAGAAATTTGTCAATCATATCAACTTAGTAAGCAAGCAAGATTTTCTTTTACAAACTTCTTGGAGAGCAAAATAAAGGTTGGAACTACTTCATCTTAGTATGTTAACCTGTGAGTGAAGTTTCACTAATGAGAGTAGATTCTTCGTATTTTTTATATATGACTATAGCAGATATAGTTGGATTGCATTGTCAAAATAAGGGTTAAAGTGCTTATTAAATTCAAAAAAAGTGAAAGTAAGACTACAGAAAGAAATAAGCCTTTCACTTAAGTAATTAAGGTCTGATAATATTTCATAACATGTCTTTAAGGAGTTTAAAGCTTATATTTCTAGAGAAGAAAATACTCACAAAATGATAGCCTTATATACTCTTTAACAAAATAGAGTAATAGAGAAGAATATTATAATCATCGTGAGAGTGACAAAGGAGCATAATAGTTGAAAAGGTAATACCTAAGAAGTTATTGATTAAATGAGTGAATAGTATATTGGTTATATATGCTACACACCAAAACACTCAAAGGTAGAACACCATATTTGATAGTTTAGTAAACTTTTTTATCAAAAATCTAAAAATGTTTCATTGTTTATGATACCTTTATGTTACAAATGTCAAAAAGACAAAGCTTGATAATAATAATAAACTTGGTACATTTTAAGGTATACTAGCACGAGCAAAAATCATCAAGTCTTCAAACTTACACTAAAGAATATTCAAAAGAGTTGAGATGATGTAATTAATAAATCAAAACCAAATTAATAAAAGTCATTGAATGGTGATAATATTGTGGAGATGACTCTTAACCACTTCACGAAGAGGAAGAAGTTCCAGATAAGGGTCAAGATGAACTTGACATGAGGTTTCAATTAGGGGAATAAGAACCTCTATTGAAATTTATAAATGAGCGTTAGTAGATGTTACCCTAACTATATTCAATAAGGCAACAACTAAGAAGGGATCGGTTGCATCTATGAAATGGGAAATTTTCATAATAAGAGTGAAACAACACTAGCAGTAAAACAACATCATCCCCAAGATAAAATGCAACTTAAAATTGAAAGACATCACATTAAGTTGTCCTACACTTTTCCTTCCACGTTCAATCATATAGTATACAGAAATTTTACATATAGACGTTTATATTGTGTATAAAATAGAAGCCCCAAAATCTAAGAAATGCAAGTGTAAATGAAGAACTTACAGGCACTCGTTCTCAGTATTTCTTCATGATCTTGTTAGATTCTTAGAGATGTTCACCTACATCATAACCACAAACAACTTTTAATGTAAACAAATATATATGATTTCTAACATCGGGTGTCATATTGCCGAAGAAAGTAGCAGAAAGCAATAAAAGCAACA
Source organism: Erythroxylum longipes (assembly GCA_027563885.1). Lineage (NCBI taxonomy): Eukaryota > Viridiplantae > Streptophyta > Magnoliopsida > Malpighiales > Erythroxylaceae > Erythroxylum > Erythroxylum longipes. The sequence goes on along the minus strand of JAOQMS010097415.1, from coordinate 1,811 downwards.
AACTTGGAGATGTAAGACCAAACAAACTTGAAAGACTATCATTGTAGTAGAAGATACATTATATATGTGAAGAAGGGTGTTTACAGAGAAAATCATCAAAGTAGTCAAATGAAAACATAACTGCTCACAGAAACAACTGCTTTTAACTTCTATAAAGGCCAACCATAGGATACAGTGCTGCAACCACAACGACACTTGCAGAGACTCCACAAATCAAGCATCCATTAATGGAATAATATGCACAGCATATAGAAACTAGTGGAAAGGAGTCAACTTCAGTGGTAAAGTTGAAATTTATATATGAAATAGCCAGTGAACAAATGATATTCAATCCAGTTATAAGGTGCATTAATAATAAAAGAACATGCCTTAATCATACTCAACCACCAAAGTCCATCCAATCATCTCTGAAAATGCTAATCAAATGGAAGCAAAGATTAGCAACGAAACCCACTTTATCCTATGCCAGAAAGCCTATAGAACTACAATAATGAATTCAACAATTAGACTATGTAACTTTGTATTCAATAGATAGAGAACCAAGATAACCAATCATCTCTGAAAGTTGATGTCTTTGGTTCCTTTCTCTTTCTTACTTCAACTCCTCTTCTGGGTCACACTCACACATCACCAGAAGCTCGTTTCCTCCGTCTTCATTGCCACCACCTATCGATGAATGTGTGTAGGATAAAGAAGATTGTTAAAAAGAAGAGGAAGAATGAATGGTGGTTAGTGAAGAAGGGAAATAAGGAGAGTGGAGGACCTCAATATGTAAATGGGTCTTTCCCATATTGACGGTGTCGGTGTGTAGACGCTGGAACCCATATTCAAACGGTGAAGAAGAATGAATGTTGGTTGGTGAAGAAGGGAAATTGAAGGAACAGACCATAGGACAAGAGGAATCAAAGAATTAAAATAGCAAAAGGTGAAGAAAACAAACTCCCAAAATCATAATCACCATTACACAAAAGGGTATCTCACAATCGTTGTTTACAGATTCTAAAGTAAGAAAAGAAAATTGTGAGAATACCTAACTTAAGGATCTGTCAACTAGCATATGATGTTCCTTTGTTTTATAAGTTGTTCCTCTAACATCATCAAATCCAAGCGAAGAATCACTATGAAAAATGATTTCACAATCTCTGAAATAGAAGTGTAAGAGATGAGGGTATCTTGTACAATGCAAAGGGTTTAATACCATGAGAGATAAATAGTAGATAACTTACGTATAATTTTCACAAATTCTCGAAAAGGAGGAAAGAAAGTTGTGAAAAGAGTAAGAAAAAGGAAGAAAATATTCAAGTCGGTATAAAGTCACGTGTCAAATATATGGAGCAATGACCATTCTTCTCGTAATCGAGATGAATGGAGTAATGCCCGAAACGAGGAATCAAAATATAAGTCATCCATTCATAATTCCTTACCAAGTATTATCTTTCATTCCATATATGTTCCTCTTTCCTCGTACCCTCAAAACAAGCACATCCTCACATTGGTTGGCATTCAAGCATGCATTGTTAGACCCCGCTTCCGGAGTCTAACTCCCACTTTCTCTGATACCAAGCAGGTCGGGACCTGAACCCGGACCCCGGCTCCCATGCAAAATATCGTAGCCATGGGAAATATCGTAGTTATGCGAGTTTATCTCCCATACGATAACACCTTGATCACTTTTAGATTTTCTTCTCAAAACTCCCTTTTATTAGTCTTAGCTCAACTCTTAGAGTAGTCGATTACTTCATTCCTACCTTTCAACCTGAATCCTTTAATCATCAGCGTGGTTGAGTCCTTACTTCACACTTATACTTGCT
>JAOQMS010097337.1:0-18897 GCA_027563885.1 Erythroxylum longipes | reverse complement strand
GTTAACCTCAATCAAAAATAATTTATCTAACAATACCAAAATTCATTCAAATCATGTTTACTAAAATAAAATAAAAAGAAAATTCAAGGCCCGACAAAGGAACTGTTCCTACTATGGTGCATGGATCATAGTATTCCAGTATGCACATCCACGCATATGCTAAATGCTCTTACTGCAGTTCCGCAAAAGCGGAGCAACCATCTTGAAATGGGGTACCTAGTGTCTGCCATCGCAGAGTATTTTGGTATGGATTGGAGGGGATTAACAGTGCATCTGCTCGAGTTCCTTGACCACCATCATCTATTTCAGGCAGAAATCATTCACTCCACCAACATGAGTCTGCGGGAAATAAATGAAAAGACACATGTGCTAACCAGGATAGGTCAGGCAAGCTCAAGCTCCGTGCCACCTAGACAAGCATGAGAGGCATCTACAATTGAGGAATCAAAAGAAGAGGAAGAAGAGGGCCAACGATGGACAACGATTTTGGATGCCATATCCGAAACCAACAGAACATTAAAGGAAGTGGTGCGTACTCAAAGATGCCAAAGCCGAGAGATCCGCCAACTCCATCGGTATTTCAAAGCTCAGGGTATTCAATTACCACCTCCTACACCATCACCACCTCCATCTCCTTAGGATCCAAACCTAACCCAAATTTTAATTTTCTCCATTTCTTTTATTTTGTGTTGTTATTTTTCTTTTCTTTTTTATTTTTATTTTTCTTGTTATCATTAATGTTATCTGTCTTTTGTTATTTTAATTTTTATTCTCTTATTTTGTTTATGTATTTATCGTATATGTTCCTTCTCATGTTGAGGACAATGTGTTGTTCAAGTGTAGGGAGAAATTCTGTGTTTTTTTGTTTGAATGTGATTTTACATACTGTATGATAGTATTAGGTTGCATGGTGTGAAGTGTGTGAATGCGTCAATGGCTTAAATTGAGTGAATTTTTTTTAATTTTGGACATATCTATTAGGTTGTGAATAATTATTAGCTTGTGAAATTAGTGAATTAGGGGGCCTTTGGAATAAATATACAGCCTAATTAGGACTTAGTTTAAATTTAACACCCTATAGATTGTCACATTCATTCATAGTTTGGGGCCTTTTAGTTTTAGTAGCTCAAATAGTATTTTTGATGGAAATGAATAGCTAAAAACAACAAGGTAAAAAAATGTTTAATAATCACTATTTCGCTGACCTTCGAGTTGTGAATAGAGCTGGTAGCTAGTTGAAAACGTGATGTAGCTGAGTAACTGGATCAACACACATCATAAATGTGTGCCTTCGCGTAAAAAGGATATAATGACATTTCATAAATGAATCAGTCGAGTAACCGGATCGACACTCATCACAAATGTTTTCCTCCGAGTAAAAGGCTAAGTCCTGGAAAAAAATAAAAATAAAAAAATAAATTAATAATATAAATGAATAAATAAATAAATAATTGTGTATTTTAAATAAAAACCTACTGAACTTGTAATAGGCTTGAAGTTTTATGGAACTATACTTAGGAATAGTTATCAAGTCTGAGGAATCGAAAAATTATTAATGTGTGTGCACAACTAAAAAGAGTTAATAGGTTAACACTTTGTCTTGAGTCAGTTGTATATTTAGTTCAAAGTCCTTAGACACATATTTTGCATGCTAATGATTTGAAATAATTCGAATAAGTGTATCTAAGATTAAAATTAGTTTATGAAGATTAGAGCCATTGTCACATTATTGCATGGTGTGTTTGTTGTGTTTCTTTTGTTTGTTTTGTTGTCTTATTTGCTTGAGGACAAGCAAACGTTTAAGTGTGGGAATGTTGATGATTGTGATTTGTATTGTGTTTTAGGGTTAGATTTGATAAGTATTTTGATGTCATTTCAAGTATTTAGTATGCATTTAGGGTTTAATTAGGTTTGATTTTGTGTTTAAGTGTTTTTATGGGTTAGTTTGAATCTTTCAGCTTAAATTGTATTTAAGGTACCTTGATGTGTGTGTTAGTGTTGCAGGGAAAACAAGGAATAATGGTGAAGATTTAAATAGTTTCGGACTAAAAGACATAGGCCACGATTATGCACATTGGCCACGATCGTGATAGAAGAGGAAGAATCAAAAGCAGTTAGGCCACGATCATGCACATTGGCCACGTTTGTGACAGTTAGCGTCGAGTCAGGCCACGATCATGCACTTCAGGACACGATCGTGATAAAAAGGAAAAAGTGCAGGCCATGATTGTGGCAGGTAGGGCCACGATCGTGCATTGCGTTTGGCTGACAGAAAAACTCAAGTTTCGACCTTGACTTTAACCTAGAGCCTCGAAGATATAAATAGAATATAATGGACAGCCAGTAGACAAAGGGAAAAAGGAGAGAGCGAAGAGTCAACAAAAAAGTTTCCATTCCAGCAATTGCAAGAGAAAAACTAAGGTGACACCGAGAGATTGAGGAAGGAGCCAAAGGAAGAGAGACACTGTGAAGAGCTTGACGTGAAGTACTTCCCGGAACAGGAAGTTTCCTACTGTCGTTGTTTTGAATTCCATTCCCTATAGTATTTCCGTTATTTCAATTTTATTCATGTATAGAGTTGAAATAGGTGTTGAGATTTGTTAGTTTGAATGTTGAGTGATGTCTAAACCCACCTTTGGATTTGATTTTTTAGATTAATAAAGTTTATTTGATTATGTTTTTATTGATTAGATTGTGATTTAAGTTCTATTCTTAATAACTTCGTGATAGAATGAGAGGGTGAGCTAAGTGAAAACTGAAAAAATGTCTTGAAAACACAAACTTATAATGCTAAAATTTAAAAGTTAGGAAGAGAGAAAATGACACAATAGATTTATACTGGTTTGGCTTATAATGAAGCTTACATCCAGTCACCAAGTATACAACTTGAGTATTTCACTATAAAAGATAAGTGGTACTTTGATGAGCCTCTTCAAGCACACAAGTGTATATTTTTCAAGGTTCTTCAACCTTCCACAGTAGTAGTATTTTGCTTGCCTCTACAAGCTCTCAATAAGAAATGTATGAAGGATTTAACGGTCTCTCTTTATAGAGTGATATCACTTTCTAAAGCACGAAGAGTTTGATATAACTTTCAAGAATATTGATGCTCTAAGATATGTTGCAAGTCTTATGTCTGTATCTCTTATAAATACAGTGTATCTTCTTTAAGTATACATTTCCTTCAACTAACTATTGCATCATTTTCGTTCTAGGTTGACTTAGTATCTTCAATATCATCTTTGCTGGAATCTTTAATATTCATATGCTTTATCAAAGCTTCCAGAGCTAATTATTCAAATTAGTAAGATCCTTTCGGATGTCATGAAACCATTTCTAAAAAGGTAAGTTTATAAAGAAGGTTCTTATAAGAAAGGAAGCAATTATTCTATGATTTTATTTTCTTTTAAGAATTATATTGTTGCTTATACAAGGAAATAAATTCAATTTGAATTTTGAAATATTATATAGTTATAATCAAAATCATTAAACATAAACCTTGAGCTAACAAAGAGATGTCCAATAAAGCTTCAAGTTTATAGCATGTTATTGATTTGAGTGTATTTGCACCACATCATGCTCTCATTCTATAATGACGGGAATAAGTTGCTCTTATCTGCAATAACAAATCTAATCATATAATCATAGATTCAAAATTAACTTCAACATCATAGACAGTGTTGATTGATATTCATTTTATCTAATTATTTGTTATGTCGATTTTTTAACAAATATTTTTATGGTTATTCCTTTTTTCAATTTTTGATAAATTTTTACTAATGAAAAATTGCTCCTTTCTCTCCTCATAAATCTCCTACATTTCATCTATTAAGTGAAGGGCTCATCATATTGTCGTTATTACTTAGATGAAAAGTTTAGAGCCATATTACTATCTAGTTAAGAGATACAATTTTATCAATGCAAAACAAGATAAATATTTAATCGTAAATGCAAGTTAGAGTAAGAGAGCTTACTGGGATTCTTTTAGATAGATATAGACGCATTTCTCTTTAGATGATATTATATTTATGAAGAACAGGTATAGAAAATTAGATAATTTTATTTAGTTATAAGTCTCAGCAGTCGAGCTACTCCGGATGCTAGTGCTTCTATTCCCCTTCTATATTAGGTGACTATTACCCTAACCAGTGGTTGTTAACTCAAGTTTATATCTAATGATTTTGATGATAATTGTATAATATTTCAAAATTCAAATTGGATTTATTTCTTCGTAAAATTAATAGTCTAATTCTGAAAAAGGAAATAAAATCATAAGAAATACGCTTTCTTTCTTGTTGGAACCTTCTTTATGAACTTACCTTATTAGAAATGGTTTATCTGAAAGGATCCTACTAATTATGAAAGTTATATATTAGCTCCGTGATTACTGGAAGATTTTTGGCAAAGATGACATCAAATTTATTCAAGGTTAAATCCATCCAGTTGACTAAAGATACGAGTGAAGCAACACCTTGTTGAAGAAATTGACTATTTAAAGAAGAGAACGAACATATTCAGACTGTCGAAACATTTTAAGCAACATCTATATAATTATATCATTACTATTATTCTTAAGAAAGTGAAATCACTCTATTAAGAGAGAAATTGTTATTTTATTTTTCTATGAGATTGTTAGAAACTTATTATACACTTTTAGAACTTTGAATAATATGTATTTGTGAGCTTGCAAAGGCTCATCAAATTTAATTCTTAGTTTTTACAGTGAAACACGCAAGTTAGATACTTAGGGATTGGACTTAGGCTTGGGTTGTAAACCGAACCAGTATAAATCGACTATGTCTTTCTTCGTTCTCTCTTTAACTTTTAAATTTTTGCATTATATTGTGTGTGTGTGTGTGTTGTTTTTAATGAGAGGTTCCTTCACCTTTATGAAAGGCTCCTTTTGTTTTCAACTTGTAAGAGGTATTTTCAATTTTAACAAGTGCCTTTTGTTTTTAAATTGTTTCAACAGGATTTATCATTTAATAGGCCTCTTTCATTTAAGTAGGGTCCTATCCCACAAAAGGCTCCTATTTCCTAGCAAGCTCCTATCATTTAGAAAAGGCTTTATCATTTAATGGGCTCCTATTTTGTTTTTAACTAGGATCTGTTTATTATATGAATTGAAAGAACTTACAAAAAATTTTATACACATAATTCACCCCCTCTGGTGTGTGTTTACTTTTATCATTTGGTATTAGAGCAAGGTTTCACATTTTTGTGTTTACAGCATGTGATAGATCATGGCAAACACCTTGAGAAGTTTTGAAAAGCAGCAGTCTTAAAACTTCCTTACTTCAATGGAAACAACTACTCATACTGGAAAAAGAGAATGACCATATATCTCCAATATGTAGATATCGAAGTAAGGCAAGTAATTAAAGTTGGTGTTATAATTTCGACTTCTAATAACGTAGAAGTATGGGTTGACGCTGACAGGAGAAATGCACAACTAAACACTAAAGCAAAAAATCACCTGATATGTACGTTGCCTCTAGAAGAATATGAAAAAATATCCTACTGCTCTACAACAAAAGAAATGTGGGATAAACTTCAAGTCATGTTTGAAGGAACAAATGAGGTAAAGAAGCATAGAATAAGTTTTTTAGTGCATCAATATGAAACTATTGTCATGAAATAGGGAGAGATATAGATGAATTCTTCGAATGCTTTAGAAACATCATCACGACCTTAAAGAATTTAGGAAAGATAGATCCCAATGACGAGCTCGTAAATAATATTCTAAGGTCACTACTAAAGGAATGAAGACCTAAGGTGATAATTCTAGAAACAGAAAAGGATCTAGACATTATTTCACTCTAAAAGCTATGAGGAAATATGATGATCCATGAAACTAAGCTTAGGTGAGATGAAGGATCTTCCTACAGAAAAGGAATGGAACTGAAAGCAACTAACAAATCAAATGATGATGAAATTGACATTAATTTGCAAATAGATGGAGATGACGAATTCAACTTTGTGGTCAGAAAATATGTTCGCTTCTATAAAAAGAAGTTTCTTAAGAAAAGAGAACGAAACAAGAAAGCTAGAAGTAATAAGTTCATATCAAAAGACAGTAGCAACAATAACAATATATAAAACAATCAAATCATATGCTATCACTACAAGAAACCTAGACACATAAGACCAGAATGTCCTCTTCTTCAAAAGGACAAGTCAAAGAACAAAAAATCCAAAAAGCAAACGATGACTCAAGCCTAGTTAGATGAGGATTCTGAAAGCTTTGAAGAAGAAGAATTAGAAAAAGTTAGTAACGTTTGCTTTATAACTGAATCAGGAGATGATGAGGTATATTATTCTGACTCTGTTATTGAAGTTGATGAATTGCAAAATGCATATCATGAATTGTATGATCAGTACAAAAGGTTGATGGTGAAGTATTTTAAAGAAGTTGAGAAGTCCAAAAGCATCTTTGAAGAGTAAGATTAAATCATTAGAATCTATGAATGAAAATTTGGCGATCAAGAATATGTCTCTTGAGATTGACTATAAACAAAAGGTTTTTGAAGAGGAAGCTCTGGAAGAAAGAGTAGCTAAATTGGAAAATACGTTGCTAAAAAATGATTCTGATAAGGTAAAACAATTAGAAGAAAAAGTCTCTACCTTAGAACTTGAAAAGGAGAAAAATGCTGGAAAGATTTTATCTTTAGAGAAAGATCTGAAAAATTTCGTTAATAGAAGAAAGAATCTTGATGCATTGTTTGGTAGCGGCAAATGCATTTTTGGTAAGCCAAAATAGGATACAATGAAAATAATAATATTAGGCCATACAAAAACTTCTTTGTTAATTCCAGAAGTAGCTATAGCTAAAATAGTCAGAACCTGCTAAATGGAAAAAATCATAACAACTATCATTTATCTGTTTTGTTCGATTATTATGGTAAACATGATCACATTATTCATTCTTGTAATTTTCGTAAAAAGAAATTATCTCATATGTATGTTTGGTGATCTAAAGGACTAACTCGAAAGGACCCGAAAAATTTGGGTATCTAAAATGAGATAATTTTTTACTCATATGCTTTAAAACAAAGACAAAAAAATCAATGGATAGTTGATAGGTGCTTTTTGAGACATATGGCAGGTGAAATATTGCATTTCAACTATATTGAAAGGAACAACGGAGGTAATGTTATCTTTGCAGATAAAAATAAAGAAAAGGTCACTGAAGTTGGTAAAATTGGTAATTCTGACTCTACCTCTATTGATAACGTTTTCTTTATTGATGGTTTGAAACATAATCTATTGAGTATGAGTTAGCTCTGTGATAAAGGTTACGAAGTCATTTTCTATGCATCTCATTATGAAATTGTCAATATTCATAACGATAATATTGTGTTTGTTGATCCTAGAAATCAGAATTTATATTGGAATCAACTAAAAGACATGTCCTCACAAAATGTTAAGTGTTTTGTCTCTCTAGAAAAGGATTTGTTTATCTAGCAAAGGAGATTCGAACATGCTAGCATGAGCATTCTATCAAAATTTTCTAATGATGAGTTAGTAAGAGGACTACCGACCTTAAAGTTCGAAAGAAATCAGGTTTGTGAAACTTTTTTAAAAGGTAAACAAGCTAAAAGCATCTTTCCTCCTACAAATGTGATGTCTACTAGTCAACCACTTGAACTTGTGCACATGGATTTATTGGGTACCACTAGGACTCAAAGTTTTAGCGGTAAACATCACGGTTTTGTTCTAATAGACGATTACTCCATATTTACATGGGTTTATTGCTTATCAAATAAGGATTATACTTTTGAAGTGTTTGAGAAGTTTTGCAGAAAAATTTAGATAGAAAAAGGGTACTGTGTCACTTCAATTCGAAGCGATCATGGAGGAGAATTTAATAACAAAAAATTTGAAGAATTTTGTGACAATAATGATATAACTCACAACTTCTCTTCTCCAAGGACACCTCAACAAAATGGAGCTGCAAAGAAAAAGAACAAAACTTGGTTAGTATGGACAGGACCATGTTGTGTGAAAGTGGACTACCTCATAGATACTGGGTAGAAATAGTATGCACAACATGCTATGTTCTTAACAGATGTCTTATAAGAAAAATTCTGAAAAGGAACCCATATAAGTTATGGCAAGGAAGAAAACTAAATACTACAATAATACCCTCAGAATTACAAAATCAAGAAGGCCACTCTGAAGATAGAACTTAGCAGGCTCTTTCATCTCAATTGGAGCCTATGTAACGAGAACACTAAGAGAATGGAGAAGTCTTGATATGCATCAATATATTATTGGAGATCCCTCTAAAATTCCAAGAACAAGATCATCGTTCAAGAACAACTTTGTGTCTCTCATCTCAAAAATAGAACGAAAGATTGTTGAAGAACGCTTTACTGATTAAAACTGGGTATCAGCTATGAAAGATAAACTTAATCAATTTGACACACAAAAGTTTGGAATCTAGTACCTCATCCTCAAAACAAGTCGATCATTAGGACTTGGTGGGTATTTTGAAACAAACTTGACGAAAATGGTAAGATGATAAGAAACTAAGCTAGACTTCTAGCTCAAGGTTACAATCAACAAGAAGGTATTGATTTTAATGAAACTTATGTCCCTGTTGCTATATTGGAATCAATTAGAATGTTACTTGCCTTTGCATGCTATAGAAATTTCAAGTTGTTCCCAATGGATGTTAAAAGTGCATTTTTAAATAGTTACATTAACGAAGAAGTATTTGTTAAACAACCCCCAGGTTTCAAAGATGAAAACCATCCGGATTACATGATGAAGTTATCTAAAGCTTTGTATAGTCTAAATCAGGCTCCTCAAGCATGGTATGAGAGGTTAAGTAAATTTTTGTTTGAGAATAACTTTGAAAGAGGAAAGATCGATAAAACCTTATTTATTAAAAGAAAGGAGAATGATTTTCTTATAGTGTAAATATATGTTGATGACATAATATTTAGTGCTAGTAATCCATCCTTCTGTGAAAAATTCTTAGCATTAATGCAGGGAGAGTTTAAAATGAGCATGCTGGGAGAATTATCATTCTTTCTCAGATTACAAATTAGACAAACAGAAAAAGGAATCTTCATTAGCTAAGACAAATACATAAAAGAACTCATCAAGAAATATCATTTTGAGAATGCCAAACTGATGGGTACTCCCATATACACTGGAACTAAACTTTGTAAAGACAAAGAAGGTAAAGCTATGGATGAGACAAAGTATAGAGGAATGATTGGATCACTATTATATCTTACAAGCTTAAGACCAAACATTATACTTAGTTTGTGTCTTTGTACATGTTTTTAATCAAATCCAAAAGAAAGTCACCTTCAAGTAGTAAAATGAATCTTTTGATGTCTCCACGAAACTATGGACTTTAGACTATGGTATCAAAAAACTAATTAATTTGACGTAGTGGGCTATCGTAATATAGATTATGCAGGCGATAAAGTCGATCAAAAAAGAATAAGTGGTCACTGTCAATTTCTTGGAGGATGTCTAGTATCTTAGTCTTGCAAGAACCAAAATTGCACAGTGTTTTTGACGATTAAAGTAGAATATATAGCAGCTGCTAACTGTTGTGCTCAAATCTTATAGATGAAGCATTAACTACAGGATTTTTTTCTAAACTTTTCTCATGTTCATATATTATATGATAATATGATTGCTATAAATCTTTTTAACCATGTGCATCATTTTAGTAGTAAGCATATAGAAATCAAACATCATTTTCTTAAAGATCATGTTCTAGACGGAACCATTGATCTTTTGCATGTTAGTACTGAAAATCAAGTAGCTGACATTTTAGATTTTGCGTGTTAAGAAAAGAACTTGGAATGTGCAAACTCTCTAATATTATTTCTAAATGATTATTCTTTACTACTTGTCTTTGAATTTTGTTAAGCTATATCCTTCTATTTTAATCCCTTAGAAACTCTCTCTTAATTTAAAGGTCTCTTTTTAGTTTAGAAGGCCTCTTTATTTTAGAAGGCTCCTCTTAGCATAAAAGAGCAAGATTACACATGTCCTAAAAAATAGGGAGTCAGTTTTTTCAAAAATGCACCCATAGACTGTTAAATCTAAGTACATGTCTGTTAAAAGATATGCAACCGATTAAGTTTCCTCTTCTAGTCTATACTTCTACTCATCTTCTTACTTAGTATACCCTAAACAAACTTCCTTAGTTTTCTCATCTCTGTCATTCTCATTCTCTCTGCACCCTAACTCTATACATTACCTTGTATTTTCTCTCTCAAACTTCACAAAGCCTACCTACAATGGCAAGAACAAAATCAAAAGGATGGGATAAATTTTTGGGCTTAACTTTTAGTTATGACAAAACACCTCGTCATGAACAAACCTTTAATTTTGATTCTTCATCTTTATCTCACATTATAGGTTCTCTGGACACTACTACCAAACCCGTTTCTATCTTCTTAAACATCCAAACTTCATAAATACCCAATCAGGTTAGAAGATAGGAGAAGGAATATTGTTGCTATGTTGTCTCTAGCTTATCCTGATTCCTCTTTAGATGACAAAGAAGAAACAATCGAAAAAGAATATACTTTTGATTCAAAAGAAGAAGAAAAAGGAAAGCGAAGAAGAAGAAGAGACTTTCAATAAAGGGGAGTCACTGAAAAATGTGAGATTCAATTTACCTATTCTCTCCCTACCCACTTCTACTCCACAAACCCCTGAAATTCTGGAACCTGGTCCTAAAGAGAAGAAAGTGCCTGAAGACCATTGGGCAATAAATGATGATGGTTCTGATGAAGAAACTTCTAGGTTGGAAATAAGAGCATGAAATAGAGGAATTGTTACAACACAAACTCCACAAAAAGAAACTGCTAAAGTAGAAGAAACAGAAAAAGATGAGTCAAGAAAAAGAAAAAGGGAAGAGAAAAGAAAAGGCAAAGAGCCTATGGTTGAAGAAAACATTAAGGAAGCCATCGTCAGGGATGAGCTAATTATGGAACAAGATCTATTTGAAAAAATTCCTAGAGAAAAAAGGTCTAAGAAACTAATGGTTCACAAGAAGGGAAATCTATCACCACAAATAAAATCTTTTCAATCAATGGAAGCTAAAGCTTACTATGAAATGCAGTATAAAAAGAGAAAAGTGGTTGTTGGATGCATTGTATCTCCTCCTATGCTCGATGATATTAGTATTCCTGTCTCTACTTTCTTTGTTATTGTTGGGTGGGAGAACTTTTTGAATTTGGATGATATGGTGTGTGATGAATTAGTCAGATGTTTTTACACACACATGCAAAAAGAAGAAATTGATGGAAAGATAGCCATCATATCTTAGGTGCAAGAATGTGAGATCCTGATAATAGAGGATATATTGGGGAACATTTTGAACATAGCTCCCATAGGTAGGACTGACCTTCCTTTGCATAAGTGGGACATCGTTGATCTTAATCTAGGAAAGGTTTTGGACTTCATATGTCTTCATATTGAGAATGCCCATAAAAGGAGACCTATGTGTATAAATCTAGACCTACTGTGTGGATGTTTTCCATCAATATCGGTTACTTCAATTTTTACAAGAAGTATCTCAGTAGAAAGATGTAGTTTCCTAGATACTTATATGGTATACAATCTACTGAAGGGTAACAAAATGAATCTCCCAACAATTATTTTGAAGTTTATAGTGGAAAAGAGAAGCCACTAGAAAACTACTGGAGGTCTACCTTGTAAAATGTTGTTAACCAAGATCTTCACATATTTTGGTGTTCCTTTTGACAATCTAACATGGTATGAGCCTAGCAAGTTTCATTCCTTTATCCCCTCCAAGTTTGGGTACAAGATAAAAGAAAATATTTGGGTGGAGAAAAAAATAGAAAGAGTAGCAAATTTCTTGGGTCTTGTCTCAGCATAGAGGTTTGAAAGGATACCAAAAAGTGTAGGTCCTACTCTAAAGCAACAAGCTCCTATCCCTCCTCAGGACATAAATAGTATGGATATTTTACAACTACTGAGGGACATTCGCACAAATTAGGATCAAATACATCAACAAATAGACAGCCTTCACAACCAAGTCCTAAATTTGCAAATTCTTCTTAGGAAATCTCCTCATTAACTGTGTCAATTTCTTTTCAATTTTTTATAACTTCCTCCCTGTTCTCCTTTATTTTTTATAATAACAAAAGGGGAGAATTTATACGATATATTTTTCATATATGATGATATATTTCTAAATGTATATTTATTAATGTTGCTACCGATTATGCTGTTGAAAAATGTGAAAATTTGTGATATATAAACGTTAGGTTCCTTTCTCAGGAGGCAGGCTCTTGCTAATTATGACTGAACATATAAAAGTCAAGAGTATTATTGCTTGTCATCATAAAAAAGGGCGGATTGTTAGGCCAATGTTTATATTTAACAATTTTGATGATAACTGTGTAAGATTTCAAAATTCAAATTAGATTTATTTCTTTGTAAAATTAACGGTCTAATTCTTAAAAAGGATATAAAATCATAAGAAATACACTTTCTTTCTTAGAGGAATGTTCTTTATTAACTTACCTTATTGGAAATGGCTATCCAAAAGGATCCTACTAATTATGAAGGTCATATATTAGCTTTGTGATTACTGGAAGATTTTTAGCAAAGATGACATCGAAGTTATTCCACGTTAAATCCTTCCAGTTGACTAAAGATGTGAGTAAAGCAATGGCTAGTTGAAGAAATTGACTATTTAAGCAAGAGCAACAACACTTATGAAGTAGAACAAACATATTCAGACTGTCGAAACATTTTGAGCAGTCTATACTCTTGAGAATCATATTGTAGCACTCCACTCTCGCAAGACACGCACCCAACATCTTGAGTGATATTCGAGAACATACCCCGTGACGGTGGCATGCTAGCACAGTCAGTCAGTAAAATCTCTTTACAAATTTTTTTTACAACACATATATGCAGAAATCAATAATCAAATTGGGCCCATTCTTTTCCTTAATAACATCAAAATCCCATTTATTATTATTACACTCAAGATCAATCTCATTTATAAACCTTTCCACTGTGGAAAGTTATTACAAAATAGAAATATTGAAATATACATGTTACAATAATTTCAGAAGACTCAATTCGATGCAAAAATAAGAAAATACTAATGCAGACGCAAACTGATCCCGACCTCTTTTTCTTACTTGAATGTAGTGGCTATACTCCAATTTGTCTAACTAGAGTGACTCTTCTGAGCCTGAAAAATATTGCAAAATTTGGCTGAGTTTTTTAAACTCAATGAGTGACCATCCTCGATGGCTCACTTAATCACATAACATAGACAATTCATATAATCACATAATTCACATCATTTCTTTAAAAAAATCATTTATCACCGCATACGACTTGGTCATTCATTTCACATTTCACATTTCACATTTAACCAATATCATAGTTAGAATACATTTCAATTAGTCAAACACACGTATTATATTTATGTGCAGTGCTTATGAGACTCACTTTCTTTTATTATTATTGTGATCAAGTTCCTTTTTATTGGCCCATATCTCTTTTGGATATCGAGCTATATCAGATAATGTCCCATATCCCTTAGTGGATACCAGGTACATTCACAACTGAGCCTGAAGCTCTGATCATAGTCTGAGCTTTAAGCTCTTTTTCACATTCTGAGATTTAAGCTCTTTTTTGGTAGCTACTCTGGTCACAATAGCCTTTATGTTTCATGCATTCATGTAATGAAATGCATCACATATATTTAGTCAATTAAAAGTGCTCAAAATCTTATAATCATATTCGCCTTCACATTCCATTGGAGCTTAGTCCAGCATTCAACATTTATGTTGAGAATACACATATTTCATTCATATACACATTCACATTTTTCTTCAGAACTTGGTCTGACATTTAACATTTAAGTTGAGAAAACACATATTTCATCAAATTCACACACAAGGAGCAGTTCCAATGTCTTCATATTTATCAAACTCCTCGGACTATTAATTTCTAGAATTATCTCAATCACATTCACATCAGTAATAATTCAATGCAAAAAATGAAAATAGAACAAACAATAAAATGAGACCATCTAGGCCGACTCACAATGCGTTCCAGATTAACATTTGCTTCCAAGATTTGGAAACGTCTGGATGTGGACATTTTATCCTGCACATCAATATTATGCAATACACACGTTGCATACACATTAATAATTGCAAAATATTAAGTATTCATTTATGTACAAATGTGTATATGGACTATGTACAATGCATGCTCAATGATAATCCCAGGTATATTATCAAATTTCACATTTTATACACATTGTCATTTATAACTCAATTTCTCATCATTCCATTTTTAGCATTATTAGCTCTCACAATATCCAACTCTCATTCACTTCTATTTAATACCCATTACTCATTTCCTTTGAATCACAACTACAATCACATGAACCTATAAATTTCCATTATGCACATGTCTTTGGTGCTTTAATACCAACAATTCATTCACTAATGTTATTCTAACATTATATAATCATACAATATCCAAACTCTTATTCTTTCTTAGAAATTCTCCAAAATTCCAGACCTTCGGCTCTATTTTTCTTGTTCATTCTAACAAAGATAATGAAAGCAATTTGGCAACACTTTCTTCTATTTGAATGTTCCCCATTGTCTTAAGTTCCTAATGACATAAAAATCATTAAATTTGGTCTAGTATTCTATGAGTTATGCTTAAAATACTACAAATTGAGCACATTTGAAACTTTGGCTTGTACATAATCATGCCGTAAAATTGTACAACTCATATATCTCAATTCACATATTAAATTTTTTTGAACTTTATATAATTTGAAATATAAGAGAACAAACTACAATTTTGGTGAAGAAACCTTTGTCTAATTCGGCTTCTATCAATACAGTTTATTCAATATAAACTAGACATGATTTTTGTCTCGGTTAATACTACAGCCTCAGTCAAAACTTCATTTCAAGCCAGATTTTAAAATTCTTTGAGATAGAATTAAAATTCTATTTCTTCATACAAATTGTATTCCTATGTCTCTAGTTTACTCCAAATTAAAAATCATCTCAATTGGATAACTACAGATCAGGATATCATCAAAATACCAAAGCATGTTTAAGTTGTGCAGGAAAGGAGTTGGCCGTGGCGAACTTGTCCAAAGAGGAATCCTTCGTAAAATCCTGCAAGTTGGCCCTGGCGAAACAAGGAGTTATCCACGTCGAACTTTCACAAAAAGTAGTAAACAGGACTCATCTTCCAATTTTCCAGATTTTATAACTTCCA
The DNA here is from genome assembly GCA_027563885.1 of Erythroxylum longipes. Classification (NCBI taxonomy): domain Eukaryota; kingdom Viridiplantae; phylum Streptophyta; class Magnoliopsida; order Malpighiales; family Erythroxylaceae; genus Erythroxylum; species Erythroxylum longipes. The sequence continues at coordinate 3,615 of JAOQMS010097337.1, read as the reverse complement.
ACATTTTACATCTAACCTACCTTGTACCTAGATCACCTTTTCTACTTCATTTCCTCTTCATTCTCCACTCCATTTCAACTCAATATCATCCATAAACAAATTATAGTCCATGATTGATCATGAACACTAATAACAGAACATACACATATATACACATTCATCATCAACTTCCTACACATATTCAACTTCATTTCCACTTTCATTTCACTTCTAACTATCATCAATCATGCTTCATTCATCAAAGCCATGAAGAGTAATAGGTTACTTACTTGATTTACCCAAAGCTTCTTCAATCACTGTGAAACCTTAGCTTCTCCAATATACATCATCCTCATCTTGCCAAAGTAGAATAGGTGGGTCTTTTATCAAGAAGAAAAGATAGCAAGAACCTAGTGATGGAAAGGTTCATCTTTGATGCTTAGAGGAGATCGTTTCGTGAGAAGGAGAGGAAGATAAAGAAAATGAAGAAGATTTGAGCATTTGTGAGAGTAAAAATTAAAGACAAGGAAGATGGCCATTCCAAAGAGTAAAGTGTCGTGAATGAAAAATGAAAGACCACAAAATGGTCTTTAATGTGGGTTAAAAAAAAGTCATGAGTGGATCACTTGTCACCTTTTTGTGGTCTCCAATTGGCTCTTTTAAAAAGCTAATCGATTTGTCTCCAATTTTCAACCCAATTTTCTCCCAATTTTTAATGACACTTGTCAATAAATCTTAATGTCACATATTAAAATTTCCACTGACAATTGACATTTATTTTTATCACTATTTATCAATTGTTCTACCACTTCACATTTTTCCTAGTCCAAAAATACCCTTAAATTCCAGAAAATCCTCAAATTTTCACCAAAAATTCTAATAAATGCTTATACTCTCAAAAATCAATTTTCAATACAAATAATTCACAATTCCAATTATAATCACATTTATAGATTAATTATACCTAGAAATGTCAATGAAAGCATGTACAGTCATTTTAATGTGTGCAAAAATTCAAATTTACGTGTGTGTATGCTAACATTATGCATGAGCATGAAAATGCAATTTTCTTAATCTCTCCTTGATCTCACATGTACCGTATTTTAGGGTTCTATCCCTTAGTACGCGAACATGATGTCACATATGTCATTACTATTGTGTTTTAGAAAGTGAAATCATTCTATAAAGAGAAAATTTGTTATTTTGTTTTTCTGTGAGCTTTTTAGAAGCTTGTTATACACTTCAAGTGTGAATGGTTGGATAACCTTGAAAAATATGTAATTGTGAGCTTAGAGAGGATCGCCAAATTTAATACTTGATTTTTATAGTGAAACAATCAAGTTGGATACTTAGGGACTGGACGTAGACTTGGGTTATGAGCCGAACCAGTATAAATCAACTGCATTTAAATTTTTGTATTATCATATGCGTGTGTTGTTTTTAATAAGAGGCTCCCTCACCTTTATAAAATGGTCCTTCTATATTCAACTTGCAAGAGGTTCCTTTTAGTTTTAACAAGTTCCTTCTATTTTTAAATTGTTTTAATAGGATTTATCTTTCAATAGGCTCCTTTCATTTAAACAGGGTCCTATCCCATAAAAGGCTTCTATTTCCTAACAAGTTCCTGTTGTTTAAGAAAAGCTTTATCGTCTGATGATAAGTGCAAATTCCATCATGTTTTAGGGCATAGTTTAATATGTGTTTAGCCATTAACTTAATCATTTAGTATGTGTTTAGGTTATAATTATGTTAGTTTGTTAATTATATATGTTTTAAGTGTTTTATGGGTTAGTACAAGTTTTTGAGCTTAAATATTATATTTTTAAGGTACCTTGATATGTTTGTTAGTGTTTCAGGGTCAATATTAAATAATGAAGGAGTTTTGGAGGGAACCTGGGCCATAACAACTGCCACAATGGTGACAGAAGCCATAGGAATGGCCCATGATTGTGGCATGACTGAAAACTCATATCTGAGCCACAATTATGGCTTGCGTTCGGTATACGCATAGACACTTACAAACGTCACATTTTGAGGGACTATTTGGACGCTTCGGACAAAACATCAAAGACTATTTAAAGAACAACAAGTCAAGAGAAAAAGGAGCTTTTTCATGCAGCCAAACTTGAAATCGAGAGAGAGAAAGAAAAAGAAGGAAGACCAAGACAAAGCTGACTCGAGGTACTTCCCAGATCAGGAGGTTTTCTAATGTCACTACCTTCCATCGTCTATTCCAAGTCATGTTTCCTTTTTCTTTTTGTTTTTATTTATGTATAAAATTGAGATGGATAGTATGATGATAGGATTTGGAATATTGATGATGTTCTAAACTCTCCTTAGGGATTTTATTTTGATTTAATGATAATTTAATCGATTGTGTTTATTAGATGAATGTCGTGATTTGATTGCATCATTACATAATTTAATAATAAATTAAGAGGGTGAACTAAATGAAAAATGATTAAATCGGATTAATAAGAGTTAGGAAATTTAATAGAAACCATGATAAATCATATTGGTAATCGTGCAGAGAGAGATCTCATGTTATGTTCCAATAGTTTATTAGAGTGCTTCAAATCTAATTAGGGTTTCGAATAATTTGTGAATTGAGAGATTGCAAATTCCATAATCTAATTAGGGTTTATAATTTAGGGTTTAATCGTTATAATTCGAGAGAGAGTAATCAGCCCTAGGATAGTCTAGAACTGACACTCCATTAACACCTAATCATCTAAGTTAGCATTAATGATAAGTAAAATTCCATTTCTCATAAATTGATTGAATATTGCTGACTTATTAATGCTTTTGTGTTTAATTTCTGATTTAATTAGTTGAATTCAATTCTCATAATTAATTTTTGTTTCATCTTTTATTTTTAGTTTTATAATTTTTCTGGCCTTAGATTTTAGGATTAGATTACTCCCCCTCCTTGTGGGATCAACACCTCTTATACTACAGTTATGACCTGTGTGCTTACGTTATTTGATGGCTTATGAATTTTAAAGCTCGAATGACACGAACATCTGATAGGCTCCTACTTTTTTTAACTAGGGTCTGTTTATTGTATGAATTGAAAAAACTTATGAAAAATTTTATATGCACAATTCAACCCTCTTTTGCGTGTATTTTCTTTTATCAGTGGCGAAAGCTTCTTCACCAGAGGCCATGGCCACCACTAGCGAAGGATCACTACAGGAGATACCACACACAACAACAACACAAAACTACTACACAACACAACTCTGAACCTAGACAGCATACATACATAAGGAGGTTTTCCTAAGTCTGAGTGAAAATGTACAAGGCATATTATGATTCGAAGTAAGAACACAAGATAAGAATCACATGAGCATGCATAAATTATTTTTCCAAAAACCACGAAACTAGAATTTAAAATAACAAACAAAGCAGTCAGTTTCTAGAAATAGACTAAATAATAGACAATTATTGTAACAGTTGAAGGACTTTTTTTCCCCTGGAGGTGGATAAATTTGAAGTAAATCACACGTTAGTATAGACTTTACGTTCAAGAAACTCGATACACTAGAGGGGGGAGGGTTTGAATGGTGTATCCTTTTTATGAATATAAAATCTTGCTAAGAACTTCTCTTTCTTGTTAAAAAGATATCACAAGAT
>JAOQMS010097298.1:0-18902 GCA_027563885.1 Erythroxylum longipes | reverse complement strand
TGTGTGTGAATATACTATGATGCATGAGCATGAAATGTACTTCTAATTTCTCACTGTACTCTCAATTCACTATTTTGCAGTCTAGCCCCGAATATGGGATTTCACAATTCTCTCCTCCTTAAGAAAATTCGTCCTCGAAATTCTTACCTGATTGAGGAAATAGGTGGGGATATGCCTTTTTTATATACTCTTCAGTTTCCCACGTTGCTTCTTTACTCGAATGATTGTGCCATAAAACTTTCACCATTGGAATTTCCCGATTCCTCAACTGTTTCATCTGATACCCAACTATCTGCACTAGTTTTTCAACATATCTCAGGTTACTAGTAACTTCAATCTCCTGAGTTGGTAACACATGTGTTGGATCAGACCTATATTTCCTGAACATACTCAAATGAAATATGTCATATATTTGAGACAACTCAGTAGGTAAGGCTAATCGATATGCCAAAGGTCCAATTCTCTCTAGAATTTCATAAGGACTAATGTATCTCAGGCTCAACTTGCCCTTTTTACCAAATCTCAATACGCCTCACCAAGGTGACACTCTTAGAAATACTTTGTCCCCGACACTATACTCCATATCCTGACGATGTTGATCCACATAACTTTTTTGTCTATCTTAGGTTGCTTTTATTCGACTCCAGATCAGTTTCACCTTATCTACATTATCTTGGATCAATTCAGGATCTTCTATCATTCTCAAACCTTCTTCATCCCAGTATAGAGGCGATCGATATTTTCTACCATATAGTGCCTCATATATGCCATTCCGATACTGCTATGATAACGATTATTATATGCGAATTCAATTAGTGTTATGTATTGATCCCAAACTCCATGAAACTCTAATACACATGCTCTATGCATATGTCAACAGTCTTAATAGTTCTCTCACTATGTTCATCTGTTTGAGGATGAAATGCAATACTGAAATTCAGCTTTATGCCTATAGCTGATTGCAAACTCTTCCAGAATCTCAAAGTAAATCTGGGATCCTTATCTGATACAATGGACATCGGAATCCCGTACAATTGAACCACCTCATTTACATATCTTTAGGCCAACTGGTCCAGAGAGTTATTCTCTCTCACTGGTATGAAATGGGCCAACTTAGTCAATCGGTCCACCACAACCCATATCGCATCATTTTGCCTCAGAGTCTTAGGTAATTCCATTATAAAATCCATGGTAATTCGCTCCCATTTCCACTCCAGAATAGGCAACGAGTGTAACTTCCCAACTAGAGCTTGATGCTCAGCCTTAATCTGCTGGCATATTATACATTTAGAAACATACTCCGCTACTTGTTTCTTCATTCTGGGCCATTAGAAATGTTGCTTCAATATAGTATACATCTTGGTCGTGCTAAGATGCATAATATAAGTAGCCATGTGAGCTTCCTCTAGGATTTCCTTCCTCAAATCATCAACATTAGGCACACACAATCTCTGCTTTAGCCATAATGTTTCATCTCTCAATTCAAAGTCAGAATTTGAATTCATTTTAACTTTCTCAATTAGCTTCATCATCTCAGTATCATCACTCTGAACTCTTCTAATTGTATCATGCAACATTGGTCTCAGTTTTAATGTGGTTGTCAATGCTTCATTATGGCTGAGATTTAACTCCACATTCAAAGCTCTCAACTGAATCAGGCTTGGTAGCTTTGATATCTGAATTTGAGCTACACTGCTACGTGACTTTCTACTCAATGCATTAACCACACTATTTGCTTTCCCCGGATGATACTCAATCGTGCAGTTATAATCTTTTAATAACTCAATCCATCTCCTCTGTCTTATGTTTAGCTCTTTTTGACTCAGCAGATATCTCAAACTCTTGTGATAAGTGTATATCTAAAATGTCTCACCATATAAATAATGTCTCCAAATCTTTAGAGCAAAGACTACTGCTACAAGCTCTAAATCATGTACTAGATAATTCATCTCATGAGACCATAATTGTTTCGATGCATAGGCTATTGTCTTGCTATGCTGCATTAATACACACCCCAGTCCTTGATGTGATGCATAACTGTACACGATATACCCACCAGATCTCGATGGAATAGTCAACACCGGCACTATAGTCAAGCGATGTTTCAACTTCTCCAAGCTTCTCTGACACTCTTCATTCCATCTGAATGTCACATTCTTCCGCAAAAGTTTAGTCAGAGGGGGCCGAGATTAAAGAAATTCTCTTGACAAACCTCCAGCAATATCCAGCCAATTCGAGGAAACTTCAGATCTTTGATACATTCTTCGAGTCTCCCATCTCATTACTTCTTCTATCTTCATTAGATCTACTTGAATACCATACCCAGTTACTATGCCCAAAAATACCACTTGATTCAGCCAAAATTCACATTTACTGAATTTGGCATACAATCTTTTTTCTCTCATAATCTGCAAGATCATTCTCAGATGTTCAACTTGTTCCTCTCTACTTGTCAAATATACCAAAATATCATCAATGAATACAATTACAAACCGATCCAGGTAGGGTTGAAACATCTTATTCATCAATGCCATAAATGCAGCTGGGGCATTAGTCAACCCAAATAGCATTACTAAAAACTCAAAATGCCTATACCTGCTCCTAAAAGCACTCTTTGGTACATCAGCCTCTGTTATCCTTAGCTGATAATACTTAAATCTCAAATCGAGCTTAGAGAACACTTGAGCTCCCTGCAATTGATCAAATAAGTCATCAATTCTAGGCAACAAGTATTTGTTCTTCACTGTAACCCGATTGAATTGCCTATAATCAATGCACAACCTCAAAGTACCATCTTTCTTCTTTACAAATAACACTGGAGCTCCCCAGGGTGAAACACTGGGTCTAATGAATCCCTTCTCAAGCAGTTCTTGCAACCAATATTCAACTCCTTTAGTTCCACAGGTGCCATCCTATATGGAGGAATGGATATAGGAGTAGTACCTGGAACTAAGTCAATTGTGAACTCTGTTTCTCGATTTGGAGGCAAACCAGGTAATTCAGTGGGAAACACGTGTAAGAATTCCTTAACCACAGGAATATCCTGTACAATCTGCTCAACTCCAATCACATAGGCCAGATAAGCCTCACATCTACCATAAATTAACTTCAATGCACTCACAAATGAGACCAGTCTGGCTGGCATTGCTTGGATAATACCTCTGAACGCTACTCTCAGCTGATTAGGAGACTCTAAAATTACTTCCTTAATATAGCAGTTCATGATGGCCCTATGAGCAGTGAACCAATCCATGCCTAGAATAATATCAATCTCCTTTAACTGTAATACAATCAAGTCTGCTTCTAACTCTGCTTGATCAATTCGAACCAAACACTTCTTACAGACCTCCCTAATCACAGTGGTATTACCTATCAGTGTACTTACCTCTAATCCACATCTCAATAACTCTCTATCACATTGCAATCTAGATGCCATATGCAGTGTGATAAATGAATGTGTAGATCCAAGATCTAGCAATGTATAAACCTCAAAAGTAAATAGTGATAACGCACCTGTAATGACATTTGGAGACTCTTGAGCCTCTTGCCTCATCATGGCATATACTCTGGCCTGAGACTGCAGTTAATTGCTTCGTACCTCAATCCTCCTAGTAATATTCCCATAACTCATCCTGCCTATGCCGCGTCCTCTCTATCTAGTCCCACTGGCTCGGCTCTGCTGAACAGTGGGTTCTGTTGCTATAATTCCTCTCCCCCATACTGTGCTTTAGACATCATAGAACAATCCTTGATTCGATGATCAAGTGAGCCGCACCGAAGACAAGCTCTTGTTAACCTCCAGCATTCACCACTGTGCTTATTCCTATAATGTTCACAAGCTGGCTGCCCCAATACGGTACCTCTGTAATTCCCAGACTATACAAAACTTCCTCTCTATCTGAATCTTGACTATCTAGATCCAGTCAGTGGCCTAAAAGCTCAGTTTTGTCGTTTACTGAACTTTCTGCTAGAATCTTCCTGAGAATCACTGGGCCTTTTCTGTCTCGACTAAGATTTGTGCTTAGTCTGACTATCTTTCAACAACTATTCAATACGAATCGAGGTAACTCGTAATTCCATAAAATTACCTAAACTAGAAATAGTTAACCTCATTCGGATGTCCATATTCAGACCGTCTTCAAACCTCCTACACTTGTCTTCTTTAGTAGGAACCAAGACAGTGGCATAACACATCAATTTATTAAATTTCACTTCATACTCTGCTACAGTCATATTGCCCTGTTTCAAATTCATAAATTCTTTCTTCTTTCTATCCATGTAAATCTTGTGCATATAGTTTTCCCTGAAGACTCTCAGAAAGTCTTCCTATCTCAAACTACAGGGCTCGATGGTACTCCTTGGAACAGTTTTCTACCACTGGTAAGCTGGGCCTTGCAGTAGAGATATAGCATAGTCAAACCTCTCGTCCGACACACAGTCCATATAATCAAGGACCCTCTCAGTTCTTTCTAACCATCCCCCAGCCTCTGCTGGGTATGTGCTTCTGCAAAAGTCCACAGCCCTTTGCTTTCTCAGTTTATCGTACCTCCTTTCCCTTCTCTCAAAAATCCTTAGAGAAATTCTCTTAGGTCAAGATATTGACGACTCTCTACTGGCTCTTTCCGATCTTAGGTCAACTGAGTATTCCATTTGATCGCTTATGTCCGATAACTGATAACACATAATAACTTCAATTTTCATCTGAAGTTTTCACAATATTTTATGCCTAACATTACTACATATCCCTATGGATGCCAACCATGCTTTGATACCACCAATTGTAACACCCCACTCCCATCTGACACATGCATGTGCACCCTTCGGTCACACGTGCACATGCCTGACAAAAATGGCATGTTATCAATCTCACTTTCAATTTATAATATGGCATCATAATTAAAATCACAGTTCATACATTTGCTAACGTCCAAAATTTCCTCATTTTATATCATACCATCATACACATTTTAGCTTCAAATTCAACATCATCCTATGAGCATAAACAACTCAGTCTACACAGTATGCTACAATAAGAGGGACGCACAAAAGTTATTAACAAACTATATCTTTAATTCCCAGTTGACTGATCTTTGAGCCATATTTGAACGTCAAAGTTGCACAAAGTACGCTTCTGTGGAGTCTTAGAAGCTAGGTCGTCTCACTCTCGAACCTGAAATTGTCAACATGCAATTTTGGTGTATTTTGTGAACTCAATAAAGTAACCATCCTCGGTGGTCCACTTATGTTATAACACACAATCAATCATAAACATATTGTCACTCAGTTCATATCAACTTGATTATCGTCAAGATCTATCACCAACAAATTGTATTTCAATCAAACAATTGAATCAACTATTACGTCATAACACTTGAATAAAAATATAATCATTGGTTTAATACCATGTATTTAATCATCTAACATTCTTACAGCTTTGTAAATCATTCAATGAATTCAAATTATATGTGCATGCTAAATGTATGAGACTCACATTCGTTTTTACACTGTTGTGACTGTGTGCTTTTTTAGTATCCCGTGTTATTGGGTTCATTGATCACAGTGAGCCGTAGGCTCTAATCACATATGTGCTTGAGCTTTAAGCTCTTTTCAGTTGCAGTCTCAGTCAGTAGCATCACCAGTCACAACGCCTTTATATTACATGTATTGAAATGAAATGCATACCACAAATCATTCAAATACTATCAATCACTTTTATTCCCATCATCTCAGTCATTATAATCAGTCATAACATTCGGTCACTTTTAGTTGGGAATCGTTTAGGCAGTCTCATTCACATACAAGTAGCACTTCCAATAATATTCACATGTATCAAACGACTCGGGCAAGTATTGTCCATCATTCAATACATACTCATCATATGTAAAATTAAATTCAGTAATTATCAAATCAAATTAAAGTGAGACCATCTTACGTTACTCACAATTGCTCCCTTAAGCCTATTGCTTTGACGCTCCGGCGATATCCAAAAGTGGTCGCACTACTTGCTCTCCTATATACATTAAAACAATTTCACATTACTGTACTGCTTATGTAACTAGGTAAACACATATATATCGAAAGGTATCATGTATCATTCATGTGCAATGACAAATTCTTAGGTATAATTCTGTAAACAATTGATGAACATATCAATTGTAATCTAATTGTGCCAAAATGCACACATTAAATCACTATTCCATCTTTTGCTGAAAGCACCTCATTTAGGTCAACTTTGCATAAGCAATAAGATCAAAAAAATGATGTATTTCTGTAACACTTTCTTCTAGACAATTGTTCTTCTGTGTCTTAAGTTTCTAATGATACCAAGATCATACAATTTTGTTATTTATTCTATGAGTTATTCTCAAAATACCATAGAATGTGTACATTTGGAATTTTAGATAGAGCATGATCTTGCAGTCAAGTTGTACAACTCATATCGCTCAATTAAAAAATCCAAAAATTACATACTTTATACCAATTTAAATCTAAGAGAATAAGCTACAACTTTGGTGAAGACACATTAGTCTAGTTCTGCCTAAATCAATACAGTTTATTCCATAACTACAGGACATGATTTCTGTCCCTGGTAGTGCTACAGTCTAAGCTAAAATTCAATTTCATTCCAATTTTGAAAGCCTTAGAGACTGAAATAAAATTTGAATTCTTTAAGAAAGTTGTAGAAATATGTGTCTGGTTTAATTTGAATTAAGAATCAATCCATTTAGAAATTTACAAATCAAGATATAATCAAAATACCGAAGCATGTTCAATGAAAATTCTCCAGTTCATAATATTCCAGCACATTTCTTCACTTACATCCTAAATCCATTAATCAAATCTTTCTAGAACGAATTCAGATGGCTCTAAACTTTTTTATGGAGAGAAAGAACAATGTCTTAGGAGTATATTGGTTTAAGTTTCAAGTTATTTGGAGATCGGATAACAAAGTTATGGTCAAAAAATTAGAGGTGTTCCCTTCGTACTACAGTCACCAACGCACGCCCATACACACTCCGTCAAAATGTCCAAAATTTTTTTATCCTTTCTTCCCACTAATTTCTTCATTCCTACATCACATATTCGATACTTCTATACCCAATATAACCTATAACACAAATCAAATGCAAGCTTATATGATAATTCATGAAAACCGAAACCTCACACAAGCTTTCTCTCACTACTGTGTTTTCATTCTTCTACACTTCTATATTCATCAATTAGCACATATGACACTTAAACTACTTCTTCTACTTCCATTTCAGCTCAACAAAACAAAAAAATAAAAAATCCAAGGTTTAATCTTAAACATAAAAAATTCGTATATTCATTCACACAATTTCTAGTTTCTGCATTTGTTCCATTTCTAGCACTATTCACTTCACTAATTTCTCAGTTAACTCCTTCTGAACACCACCAAAGATACCCTTCTTACACAACTCAAGCATAAATTTCATTTTCAATCATTCAAACATCATCGGACTCATTTGATTCATTTTTGTAAACACTTAAATACCCACGCATATCCAGTGAGAAACAGAGCATATATATTCATTGATTTTCCATAAATTTCTACATTTCTCCTAACATGATTTCAAGCTCAAAACTCATTCCAATACTAAAACATCATCAAATGCATTTACAAAGTAACCAGAAAACTGAAACAACTTACTTAATTCAGCTAAACTTCCAGCAGTTGAGAGTGGGCAAAGAAGTTTCGGTGGATGGAAACAAGTGAGATTAAACAAAAACTAAACTTGCCATGGACTGAAATTCTTACTTTGATGTAAGAATCAATAACCAATTATGCAAACATGAACAAGTGTTTCGGTGATAGAGTGAAGGATGAACAAAGAAGAAAATGTTGGTATTTTTTTTTGGTGAGGAATAAAACCAAATGAAGAACAAACATAAGTTGCAGAAAATTTTTACGTGTGTGCTTGATACAATGCCACGTGTAATCCATGCAAGTAAGCCACTTATCAGATATATATGCTGCCACATGTCACACATCCATTTGTCACTTATTTTATATTTTTTTCTAGTCCAAAATACCCAAAAATTTTAGAAATTTCCTAAAATTTACCAAAAATTTCAAAATAATACTAATATTCCCCAAACAAAATTTTAATGCAAATAAGTCACAATTCACATTTTAATAAATCAATCATCCCTGAAAAATGTCAATGAATGTATGTACAATTATTTTAATCTATCGAAAATAAATATTCACATGTGTGTGAATATATTATGATGCATGAGCATGAAATGCACTTCTAATTTTTCACTGTACTCTCAATTCACTATTTTGGGGTCTAGCCTTGAACATGGGATGTCACACTAAAGGACATGATGAGGTCAATGTAGAGCAGGGCTAACCTACTCAAATACCTTTAGGTGAAGCCATCAGGATGACATTATATATCTTGAACAGAGTGCCAAGCAAGTCAGTATCAAAGACGCCTTTTGAGCTTTGGGTTGGAAGGAAGCCAGCCTTGCACACATTTGTGTGTGGGGCTACCCCACTGAGGTAAGGTTATATAATCCTTATGAGAGTAAATTACAACATCGTTCAACTTATTGCTATTTAGTTGGTTATCCCGACCACTCTAAGGGTTACAAATTTTACTGTAGAGAGAGAGAGGTTTGAATATTGGAATCACATACGACGAAGTTCCTAGAATACAATGTCTATGATGAAGGAAGATCTTCACGTCCTCTAGAAGTTAACATGACAGATACTACGATTATTTCGTATTAGCTTCTCATACAGTCAGCTCCGGTGGATGAAGGCTCAAGTATCGTGCCTATTTAGACACATGAATCTACGCCTACTTAGAAAGAGGTTTTCGAGGTAAAAGAGCTGTGTAGTTGCACAAATCCACTAGAGACAGGCAACCTACTATCTCATCATATTACATAGTTTATCTGGGTGAGCAAGAATATGACATTGGACATGTTGTGGATCCAGTTACTTTTTCAGAAGCCGTTTCTGGACCCTATGCGGATATGTGATGGGAAGCAATGAAGGATGAGATGCAATCTATAAGGTATAATAAGGTATGGGAGCTTGTTGATTTACCTCAACATTGCAGGCCTGTTAGTTGCAAGTGGCTATTTAAGACCAAGAAAGACACACAGGGTCAAGTTAAGTGGTTTAAGGTGTGTTTAGTCGTCAGGAGATTCATTTAGAGAGGAGTTGACTTCAATGTTACCTTCTCTCTTGTGTCCTCAAAGGATGCATTTAGAGTGATTATGGTATTAGTAGCTCATTATGATATAGAGCTACATTAGATAAACATTAAGACCGCTTTCCTAAATGGTGACCTTTATGAGGAGGTCTATCTGGAGCAACCTGAAGGATTTCAAGATCAGGATGCAACTAACAAGGCTTGCAATTTGAATAAATCAATATATGGTTTAAAGCAAACTTCCAAATAGTGGTACACAGAGTTTGATGAGGTTTTGACCTCATTCAGCTTTGTGGAGAACAAAGTCAAAAGATTCTTATACTATAAGGTCAGGGGGAGCAAGGTCATCTTCATACTACTGTATATCGATGACACCTTGCTCGTTTCGAATTATTTGACCATGTTGCATGAAGTAAAGCAACTTTTGGCCAAACATTTTGACATGAAAGATTTGTGTAAAGCATCTTTTGTCTTCGATATACAGATTCACCAGGAAAAATCTCAACACTCGTTGAGCGTCTCGCAAAGCACATACATCAAGCGAGTACTACAAAGGTTTAATATGGCTGAATGTAGACCTATTGTAGCATCTATCTCTTATGGAGAGAGATTATCTTTGGCACAGTGTCCAAAGAATGAGGTTGAGAAAGAGGCTATGAGGAATGTCCCATACTCTAATGCTGTAGGTACCCTGATGTATGCCCAGGTGTGCACTAGACTGGACATTGCATTTGTTGTTGGACTGTTAGGTCGATATTTGGCTAACCCAGGTGTGGCCCATTGTAATAAAGGTAAACGAGTGTTAAGATACCTAAAAGGTACCAAGGATTATATGTTGACATATAGAAGAGTCAACGATTTGAATCTCATAAGGTATACTAACTTCGATTTTGCTATGTGTTTAATGATCACAAGTCCAATTCAGGATACATTTTTACGTTAACAGATGGTGCAGTATCATGGTAGAGTGTCAAGGAGACATTGGTGACTTCCTCGTCCATGCATGCAGAGTTTGTTGCATGTTATGGAGCTATTACACAGGCAGTTTGGCTCAGAAACTTGATTTCTGAGTTGTCTGTGGTGGATTCAGCTGCTAGACCCATACGGTTATATTGTGATAATCTTGCTACGGTGTTATTTAGTAACAACAACAAGAGTATCACAGGGTCTAAATATTTAAAGGTCAAGTATTTGACCATAAAGCAGCTGGTCCAAAAGGGTGACGTTGAAGTAGAGCACATCAGGACTGAGGAGATGTTAGCTGATCTGTTGACTAAAGGACTTCGCCTACTAGTGTTTGCTAGACATGTATCCAGTATGGGCATGTTGAAGTCCTTAAACAATGATAGTTAGAGATCACTATATTTTGCTCCTTAAATGATTGTATATTTTGTTGTATTATGACACTATGATTATTTAGTAATAAAGTGATCATATTTTTATCCTCAGTAATATTTGTTTTTGTATATAGTCATAGTACATGTGGAAATCTTAAGATTTGTGTTGATCTTAAGCATTTTAAAAGTCATTGGGCATTTATAAAGATTGACCTTGAACTTATGTCATTAAACACATAAAGTCTATAAGGATATCCTTAAAGTTTCATATGACATAGGGGGATATAAGTTTTTAATCTCATAAAAGGTTCTCTAATGCAGTTTAGCATTCAGTTGGAGAAAATAAAGATTTTCTATAATTTTTTTTAGCATATGGTGAGAGGAAATAAATTTTCTCTAATGTTGTTTAGCATTCGGTGAGAGAAAACATGATTTCTCTGCTGCAGTTTTGCACATATAGTTTAGTATAAAGTTTAAGAAATCGAGACCCATAGACAAATATGATACGTATTAGATCATAAAGGTATCATTGTAGTCTCCTACACTCCATTTTTTCATTCATGTTAGTAAGGTATTAGATATTTGTGATTATATTGGATCTGTGTCACACATGACGCATGTGTTTGATATTTTTCGGTATTGAAAGCCTTATAGGACGGAATGTAGGATTCATTACCTTTGGATCAAATGTCTTTTAAAATTTTGGTAGCAATATAGTAGCATAACTTAACCGAATTTTTAAAATGTTTTAAACTTGATTAAAACTGCAATAAATAATTGTCCAAGGGGGAGATTGTAAGCCATTTTTGCCCCTAAGGGTAATTTTGTCATTTCCTAAAAATTAGACAGTTATTAATTGTAATTTTAGATTTTCAATAAATTATCGATTAAGTTATGTAATTTGATCGAGATAAGGGTAATAAAGTACCCTAATAAATGATCTAGATTAATGGGTCAAAGTCTGCATAAAAAATAGATCCCTTTTAGTGTGGACCTAGTCCATTTCGGTCTTATGATGTGGAAGCCCGATATGGAAGCTATATAAATAGGTTATAGTCTCCTGCAGTTGCTCATATAAATCGTAAGCATACAATTCTTTGACCCGTTAAGAGAGCTTACATATTGAAAAAACTATAGAAAGACGTAAACCTCATTTCGGGAAACACTGTCCATAAAGGTCCCAGGAGATTCGTGATCGTTTGGAACTCGGAATCGGCATCAGATTCAGAGATGGAACTGAAATCAGGTATTCCACATTTCCTTCATTTTTAACCCTTTCATGTATGATACTAAATACATAATAAGGTCTGTACTACATATTACAGAGAACATGTCATGAAAAGAAATGTCGGAAGTACAAGAAGATCATGCTTTACCTCGTAACTCAAAAGTCGTTCAACAAATTTTTTATCATGAAAATTCAAGTAGAATATATATTTCCTGATCGTTTGACTATATACGACTTTTTTTTGTATGATTTATCTTTGACAAAATGGTCACTTTTGACCTAAGTTTTGCACTAATCGACAAATTTGACTCAAACTATTTAAAGCCAACAATTATACCACTAATTTTTGAAAAATGTTAAAGTTTAATCTCACCTTAATAGAAGATTCAAACGATTATGTTAAGTATCAGGTTAGTTCTAACATGACACTTGAAAAATAAGTTTTTATTAAAAAGAGTGGGACCTTAGAGCTAAGTTGTCAATGATAATGTAATAAAGTGGCTCACTTTTTAAAAATGTTAAAATTTAAAATTATTTATAAGGATGAGACCCACTCTTTTATTTAATTTTTTTTATAAATCTATCTCCTTGCTTATTTTCTCCCTCTCTCCCTCTCTCTTTCACACACACAGATGCGTGCGCGGGAAACTCTATTGAACATTTCAAAGTTCCTGTTTTATCTTATAGCATAGTATCAACCTGCCCAAGTTCCTCATTCAAATCAGATGTTCATGCAAACACAGGCTTGTCCTCTCTCTCTCTCTGTCTCTCTCTCTCTCTCTCTCTGTCTCTCCTGCTTATTAACCATGCAGCCAAAAGCATCCTTAAACTAGCTACCCACACAAGCTTATCAACTACACCAAAACTTCTACAATTCCAAAAATTAATGTAACAATACCCAAAATCTATGAGACAACACCTCCGACTAGTTCAAGCTCACAAGCATATAACAATTGCAAGAACTTGGAACAAAAAATGGTATTCCAAGCTTCAAGCAGCGTAAGCTAATCTTTAAAAAGGAAAGCAATATTTTAAAATAAAGATACACACCACTAAGGGCACATATGTATGTAAATGCTAAAAATACTTTTGTTACAGAAACTTTTTGTGGCTCAAAATAATCATACAATGCCACGAGTTTGACTCAAAAAATAGAATATATGATTGAATGGAAATCGTAGGATCTCCATAACTACATAAATAACTTAATAAAAATGCGACATGAAAATCATAAAAAGGAAGATGGCACAACACCTATTTGGAGTAACCTTAAACCCAACTATACGAGTAGATTCTATCTCAGCATCCCTGTGGTACATCACCCTAAAGCTCGGATGGTTACTGATACAATACTTAGTAGCAGAAAAAGGTCTTGTGAAGCAAAAGATTAACCACAAACATACTATGGCATTATTTCTCTTGAAGCAATAAGAAAGTCATGTTCATATGTTGTAGATTGACCTCCATCCCTCCTCTGTCTAAGAACAGCAACTGGAAGATTACCAAGGATCCTGCACTTGGCAACACCAAAACCATTAGCAAAACTATAGAAAAAACGTCTGATAAAGATAACAACAAATCAAAGGAAAACAATAACTAACATGTTAACTCAATACTCATCATCTAATTTCTCCTTAAAATTCTCGGCAGACTCCGCATTCAGCTTCACTCACATGCCACTTTGTATGAAGCCTCTTCCATCATTTCAAACTGACGCAGTATAAACAAATTAGATCCAAAACAAAAGCATTAACTTATCACTCTTTCTTGCCAATACATTAATTAGTCATAGTTTATAATTAACCAAACTACAGAAAACCTTAATGCTTATAGTATAAACAGAGTTCTCAATGCAATAGTGACGAAGAACATCTCCCAAGTTTTCAACAATGCTCAAAATCTTTTGATGCTTACAAAAATTCAATTAATAGTAGTCATATGGAAGTAGGGTCTTTGTAGACAACAACTTGTTGACTTTAATAAAAAGAACATCACCCTATTCACTGAAACTTAATGCACATAAATAGCCACATTATAATAACAACATAAAGGTTCAACAAATACATGAAGCTCTCCATTCTAAACTATATGCACAAACTTCTTAGCATTCGAAATTGAAATCTTTTAAAACTCACAAATAATATGGGATAAAATAACACATTCCTTACACATTGTTTGGATAAGAAAATGTTTCAAGTCTTTTTAGCTCATAGTTCACTTCTCATGTTCAAGCACATTTAAGTACATAACATTAATTCTCAATAGTGCAAAATCACGTATCTAACACTGCAATGCATCAAATTTTATGATCAAAGATTCTTTACAGGACGAAAAAGAACAAATGTTGTAGTTAAGCACCAAACAATGAAAGGCGATAGATTCTACAAAAAGCCATAGATTTAGAGAAATCTAAATGCTACAACCCTAGGATCCAACACTTAGACCAAAAGAGGAAGAAACTAAATAGCCTATGACTAAATAAAATAAATAAAAAGGAAAAAAGAAAGAAGGGAGTTGGTTACCCTACAAAAATCACGGGGAGCAACCCTGGGAAGGTAAAAGGAGTGAGAGGAGGAGACAAGGAGGAGGAAGGTGGTGACGAGGAGCATCCTACTTCTCTGTTCCTACTAACAAAAATGTTAGGCATATTACACCTTAAGACAGAGAAAGAAAGAGAGGGACCGATAGATAAATGAAGGGAAGGGAGAGAGACATAAATAAATTGCATAATTACGTAAAAGAGTGAGTCCTATACTTATAAATAAATTAAAATTTTAATGTTTTTTAAAAAGTGGTTTCTATTTATCACGTCAAGATACAGAACGCCCACTTTTTTAAATAAAAATTAATAAAATCGTTTGAATATTTCGTAAGGATAGAGTTTAACTATAAATGTTAAAGTTCTAAAATATTTAAATCAAATTTATTGATTAATGCAAAAATTATAATCAAAAGTGGCCCCATTGCCTTTATCTTTCCTGAAAAGATGGATGTACGATAATTTTATTATTATTATTATTATTATTATTATTATTATTATTATTATTATTATTATTATTATTATTATTATTATGTCATATATACTTCAGCTAAAAGAAATTTGTGTTAGATTACATTTATGACAAAAATTTGAAAAAGGAAAGTACCAATGTGTCAAATATGTTATTAAAATATTAAATGTAAAATATAAAAAATATTTATTTCAAGTCGTCACTCTGTCGCTTTATATTTGTTTTTCTAATAATGATATATATATTTGAAGTAGAAGTCTTCATTTCATATGAGAAGGATTAGTATTAGAATAGAAACCTCTTCTAATTGTCCAGTTCAGCCCCAATTCCCAAGGACTCCATGCTTTTTAGTTGTAAGGGAGGCCAATTGTTAGACCTTTAAGTCCAGATTGCAGGTTCGTGTGAGTATTGGCGAGCCTTGGCCGTAGGTCGGCACGAGGAAGGCATATTGACGAGGGAACAAGGCAAAGTCTTATGAGTTGGTAAGCAAAAACCGAGGAACTTGCGAAACAGGTGAGGGATGCGGGAAGTATCGGTAAAGATCTCGAGAGTAGGTGAGAATCGATACGCGTGTGTACGAGTAGAAGCGTATTGGCAGAAATCTTCAACCAGATGTGAGATTTGGATGTGAGGTTGCGCGGAGTTAGCAAACTAAGTGATGCGAGACCTAAGGGTGCGCGAAGGCACTTGACTTCAGTGAGGTCGAAGGTATGTAAAACATGCGAGGTTTTATACTAACTCGGATTGCGACTTGTACTTAGTCATGGAGCGACAAGACTGCACCATGAGTGAGCTTGATCCTAGAAGATGGACTTGTCCATAGATGTGCATTGATGGACCTATATGTGGATAGCCCTTGGTGACTTGGAGAACACATCAACAGTGGCGTGACAACTATGGGTGATGTGACACATGATGACATAGCGAGATTGACTTGAAGATCACATTGGAGATTCATCAAATCTAAAAGATAAAGACCATGTGGGAGAATCATTTGAAGATAGCGAAGATCTTCAAGGATATGGACGCAATCTTCGAAGTTGGCATGTAATATTTATTGGATTAGATTTTGATGTAATGTAATCAATTAGAAGAGTCCTAAGGGAAAGGGGATGTCTTCCAATTGGTCGATGTGATGCAGTGTAGTCTTTAGTTTATAGGACCAACTAGGATTGTGGAGATCCTTAAAAGTCTTGAACTTGCTTTCCAAGCCAGAGGAGCCTATAAATAGCTTATTAGAGTTGAGAGCTATAGACAGAGGAGAGAAATCACTAAGAGGAGAGAGCTTTGAGAGTTGAGAGCTCTTAGGGGGAGTTCTTATTGTAAGGGCTTCGAGTAAGGAGTTCGTTATAAGGGCTTCTAGTAGGGAGTTCCTTATGAGTGCTTCGAGAAGGAGGTACTTGTGTCTTTTGTTAACATTTTGTGGAGAGTTAATGAAAGAGTAGCTTTAGCTATTATATATCTCTTGTTGCTTTCTTTACTTTGTTTTGCACTTGTGTTATTTTGTGTATGAGAGAAACATTTTAAACACTTCTGTGTGTGTAGCTAACAGAATTGTTCAGTGACATTCATGTGAGAAGGCTGAATCTTGCTTAAGTGAACTGAGGCGGGATTGCTGCGCAAAGGTGGACAAGATTTGTGGTAAAAGTTCAAGTCCAAAGTAGACCTTTGTGACAGCTAGTATCAGAGACAATCTAGAGCGATGGTTGGTGGAAGTAATCTGACAGAAAGGGTTACCAAAATAGAGGTGATTTTTGAGTCTCTAGCCCCAAAGGATGAGGGAGTGGTTTGTTTGTTGGAACGTATTGCAGCCTTGAATAGGGAGCTTCAAGCAACTATGAAAGCACTCAAGGAACAGATGAAGGCTTATGAGGAGATGAGTTATGATCTGTTGGTGCTCAAGCATGCAATGGCAAAGCACGAGACAAGTGTCCGAGTGGAAAGAACTATGATGAAGGTGCGAGAGACACAAGTTTTAGATGGAAAATGGAGTGCCAAGGAGCTCAAAAATTTTCTGTGGGATATAGAGCAGTACTTTGCAGTGACAAAGGTCGCGGACTCGGAGAAGGTGTCAATCATAACAATTTACATGGTGGGTGATGTCAAGCTGTGGTGGAGAATGAGGATCTTTAATGACATCAGTGCAGAAAAATCTCCCATTGATACATAAGATAAGCTAAAGAAGTAGCTAACAGACCAGTTCCTGCCCAACAACACTTCATGGCTTGCGAGGGAAGCTTTGAAGGGGTTGAAGCAAGACGACTCGGTGAGGGAGTCTATGAGGAAGATAAGTTGTTCAACTTCATTAGCGGCTTGCAAGGTTGGGCACAGATGGAGCTTTGGAGGCAGAACGTGAAGGACCTCCCTAGCGTAATAGCAGCGGCAGATGCCTTGGCGGATCTCTAATTGCCACTACCAATTCTAACCAGCGGAGAGGGCAAGAAAAATGGTGGAACCCAGGATGGTAAAGAGAATGGAAAAGAGAAGGTGGGAGAATCTTCTTAACATAAGAAGAAGCAATCGAAGGGGAATGTTGCATGCTTCATCTGTGAGGGGCAGCATTTTTCTCGAGAATGCCCGAAGAGGAAAAAGGGTGAGGAGTAGATGAACTCCATAGTTGCGAAGGATAAAGGAGGGAACGATGAAGACTACCTGGGGGAAGAAGCCATGAGCAGCATCACTTATTTGAATGTTATGAGCCTTGTAAAGGAGGACCCATGCAAAAAACACTTGATGGAAACAGGAGTTAGTACGTGGGAAAGGTGCCAATGGAAGAGAAGGCTTGCTCCAGTCCTCGACAGTTGGCAAAGGAGTCTTTGAGGGAACCGCTCGTGGAGTAGTGCTTACAGATTATTTTGATGAGGGTGTCGAATTCTTCTAGTAGGGGTGGTTTATTAGACCTCTAAATATAGACTGCGGGATTGTGTAAGTGTTAGCGAGCCTTAGCCAATGCTTGGCACATAGGTCGGCACGAGGAAGGCGTATTGACAAGGGAACAAGTCCAAGTCTTGCGAGTTGGCAAGCAAAACCCAAGGAACTTGCAAAGCAGGCGAGGGATGTAGGAAGTATCAACAAATATCTCGAGAGTAGGCGAGATTCGATACCCGTGTGTACGTGTAGACGCGCATTGGAAAAATCTTTAACGAGACATGATATTCGGATGTGAGGTCGCGCAGAGTTGGCAAACTAAGTCATGCAAGACCCGAGGGTGCGCGAGGCACTTAACTTCGGCGAGGAAGTTTGAAGGTATGTAAAACATACGAGGTTTTATACTAACTAGGATTGTGACTTGTACTTAGTCATGAAGCGACGAGACTGCACCATGAGTGAGCTTGATTATGGAAGATGGACTTGTCCATAGACGTGCATTGATGGATCTATGTGCGGATAAGCCTTGGTGTAGCTCTCCCTTACCGCAGGGTACACACCGGGATGCCCGGAGGTCATTCCGGTACATATCCTACTATAAGAGTGAGCGTTCGATCTCTACATTCACTTCACAAGGCATCATATCATTACTCACTTATAAAGCATCATAAGAAAATCATAATATTTTAAAACCAACTTTTCCCCTAATCTCATTTCACAAAACCGAAAGTCTACATTGTATCTTTTAACACTTACTACATGTAAATCATCAAAACCTAGTACAAAAGTACTACATAAAAGAGGAAAATATACAAAGTCTATCTAATCTGTCTAAAAATTCCAGCTGACCGACCTTTGAGCCATGACTTCTCTTGCCAAATCACAGTCTACACGGCTGGTAGAGCCTCTTAGTAGCTAGAGTCGTCTCTCGGTCCTGAAATGTCAACGTGCAATTTTGGGTGAGTTTTGCGAACTCAGATGACGTAACCATCATCAATGGTTCACTCAATTCATGCATCACATCATTTCACATAACAGATAATCACATTTTCACCTAAGCATAGCAAATATGCATTTCAATCAATAAGCCATACTAAACAAAATGCATATGGAATGTTTATGAGACTCCTTTCCAATTGTTACGTTGTTGTGATCGAGTGCCTGAACTGTCCTGTATCCAAGTTGGATACCGGGCTCATTGATAACTGTCCCTTATCCGATGAGGATATAGGGCTCATTTTATATAGTGAGCCTTAGGCTCTTAATC
>JAOQMS010097289.1:0-18904 GCA_027563885.1 Erythroxylum longipes | reverse complement strand
TGTAGTCAAATATGACAATGTAAAACTACTCCCTTTTGAAGCCCATCGAACTCAAGCCATCGCTACATCTTCAAGAGCAAATGGTGCTTAGCCAAGCATCACTCCGGCAGCACTCACAACTGTAGATACACCGACAGCATCCATGGCAGCAGCAACCAAATGATGAGAGCGACGATGAAAAGTGAAAAATGGGTGATGGATGAAGGTCGAGAGTGAGAGATGAAGTGTATGTATGTCAAAGTGTCGACTCTCTCTAGTAATGAATATCTGTAAAGTGTCTACATAACCTAATTTGGCATGTTTTTAAATGTTGGGTCGCGGGTCGGGTTGGAATAGTGAGAGATTTTTCCCAAATATGTTAAGGTTTTCGACGTTTCACTGCGGCGACAGGCAAGCTCGCCGCGGCATTGCATGTTTTCTAGATCCTTCGCCGTGGTGAGAGAATTAATCTTCGTTGCGATGAACTTTTCCCCAAAGTTTTGCCTGATTCTTCGTTCTTTGCCACGGCGACAGATGGGCTCACTGCGGCGTACTTTTCCTGAAGGCTATGATCTCCTGTTGACTTCAATTCAGCGCGTTGACTCCCTTCTCCTTGAGGATCCTACAATCAAAAATATCAATTTGCAGTATCAATTGTTCTTAGAAAACTTAAGAAATGCAATTAATACCAATTATGACAATTTTTACTATCAAATTGCATAAAATAAAAGTGCACACTCAAGGATAAATTTAAGCACAAAATCAAGAATTAGGAGTCAAAAAGTATGGTAAAGGCCATGAAAGTCATGCCAATTTAGATAATAAACTTGGGCTCAATCAACGTAAAAACTGATTAGGTTTTGGATAGGTTGTTAATTTAGAGATTACAACTTCCCATAATCTGATTAGGGTTTATGCTTTAAGGTTCAATTATAACTTGAAGGAGAGTAATTGACCCTAGGATCATCTAGAACTTTTAATTCAATAAATCATAACTGGTTAGGTTAGCAGTAAAGATAGATAATTTTCCCTTTCTCTATTTCAATTAACTCACTAGATTGAATTCAAGGATGTGTTATCATTGCTCAACAAATCAATTAATTTCTGTTATTTATTATTGATTGTTGTCATTTGCATTGTGTTTTAGGGTTTAAATTGTTATGTATCTAGTGTGAATTTGAATGTTGACTGTGTGTTTAGGTTTTAATTGTGTTAGTTTATGTGTCTAAGTGTTTTTTATGAGTTAGTATGAGTCTTTGAGCTTAATTGTTATATTTTTGAGGTACCTTTAAGTATTTGTTAGTGTTTTAGGATAAACGACAAAGAACGAAGAAGTTGTAAGGAGTTTTAGGCCAAAGATATAGCCTACGATCGTGACAGAAAGGTACGAGCCAAAGCAGCCAAGCCACGATCATGACAAAAAGGGACGAGCCAGAGCAGCTAGGCCATGGTCGTGCACTTTAGGGCATGGTCGTGACAGAGAGCTTACATTAAGGCCATGATCATGCACAGCAGGCAATGATTGTGAGAGAAAGGTTTACGCACTGGCCACAACTGTGGCTTACATCATGCTGAAGAAAAAACTCAAATTTTACAAGATTTTTCAGACCGTTCTGACTCCGACTTTAACCTAGAGCATCCAAAGTATAAATATATAATTATGAGATAGATGCAGTAGCTTTGGAGATTCTGAAAAGAGAGCATTCATGTCAGCTAAATTTCAGAAAAAACCTAGAGTTATAGAGAGATTGAGGAAGGAAACGAGGAAGAGAGTAACAGAGACGAAGTTTAACTCGATGTACTTCCCAAAATAGGTGGTTTCCCGCACTCGCTGCCTCCACAAATCCGTTTCGATAGTATTTCTATCTTTATTTCGATTTTATGGATGTATGAAATAGGTATGATTATTGATATTAACTGTTTTCGAGTGTTGATTCATGTCTAAACTCACTTTCGAGTTTTTGGTCGTTGAGATTAATAAAGTTTGGTTGATTGTGTTTTTATTGATTTAATTGTGATTCAATATCTGTTTGTAATAATTCGACAATAAACTGACAGGGTGAGCCAAGTGAAAATAATCAAATTAGGCTAACGAGAGTTAGGTAATTTGATAGGTAGAGAATTAAATCAAACCGGTAGAATTGTGTAACGAGAGATCAAGCATAGGTTCCCAGTAGGTTATTAGACAATTTTAGAATTAATTTAAGATTTGGGTTAATTGTGAATCGAGAGATCAAAATTCCATAATTTAAATTAGGGATTATCAATTAGGGTTAAGGATTATAACTCGAGAGAGTAATCTACTCTAGCACCGTCTAGATCCATTAATTCAATAATTGCATAATTAGTTAGATTTTTGTTAATTTTAGATTAAAACCCCCTTTATCTCACTTGATAGTTTCTAGGTTGGTTTTGGGATTGGTTTGTGTGACTGGTTATCTTGTTTATATTTCTGCAACTGAATTCTTGAAATTACTTATTTGATTGGTTTATTTTTTGCATTAGTTATTTATTTTGAATTATTATAGTTTAGTATGATCTTAGATTTTAGGACTAGGTTTCCATCCTTGTGGGATTAATACCTTAGATACTATGCGAATACCTGTTCGCTTACAGAATTTACCAAAGTTAATAAATATTAAAACTTAGCATCTGTAACCTTGTGATAAAGTTTTTAATGCCATTGCTAAGGATGCAATTTAGTTCTATAGTTTAAGCGTTAGAATAGTTTTAAATTTTTGTTTTCATTTCTTTCATTCATTTTAGGAAGCATGCTCTTGCATGAACACAAGAGTCACAAGAGGTTGGAGTCATGTAGCAGAGACAATAGATTTAGATATCACATAATTAAAATGAACTCCTAGGAAAGCTCGGTGAGAGGAAGACAAAGAGTTAGGAAAATCACAAATGGCCGAGGAATTTCAGAGAAATATGGATCAAGAAGCCAATCAAGGATGGCAGCAGAAGACCCTCATGGATTTTATGAGGCTAGGATTCAACCCATCAAACTAAGGAGTGGCTAGGCCTCCTGTTCAAGCAGCCTTATTCGAGATTAAGCCAGCCCTACTAAACATGCTTCAATAGAACATCCAATTTTACGGATTAGCGAATGAGGATCCTAACGCACACATCATGAACTTCCTCGAGATCTATGATAATTTCTAGTATCACCAGATGTTGGAGGATGCTATTAGGATTAGACTATTCCCTTTCGCACTTAGAGATCGAGTGAAGACTTGGTATCATTCACTAAGCCCTGCCAACATCACAACGTGGAAGTAGCTTATGCGTGCCTTTTTAGATAAGTACTTCCCACTAACAAAGACCATGAAGATAATAAAGGAAATAACTAATTTCCAATAAGGTGACAAGGAGTCAATTTATGAAGTATGGGAGAGATACAAGGATCTGCAAAGGAAATGCCCACACCATAACCTACTGAAGGAGTTCCTTTTGCAGACTTTCTACAATGCAGTGAACCCACCTACTAGAGGCACGATCGATGCAATGTCAGGAGGATCTTTGATGTGGAAGATGGTTGATGAAGCAAAGGATTTGATCAAGGAAATAGCCAGTAACATCTATTTATGGACGAGCGAGAGAGTTAGGCAGCCTAATACTTTTCAAGAGAAAAAAGGAATCGTCGCAGTTGATCAGATGATGGAGATGTAAGTGAAGATCAACAATTTGATGCGACAACTAAGCAATATGAAGGCATCATCATCATCCCCGATAAAGGCTGTACAAGTGAAGTGTGAGCTCTATGGTCAGACAGACCATGATAGTGTAGACTGCTACTTGATGAAAGAGGATAATTAGGAGCAAGTGAACTATATGGGGTGCAATTTGGATGAGAAGGAGGAAACAATCCCTACTTTAATGCTTATAACCCCAAGTGGAAGAATCACCAGAACTTCTCCTGGTCAAATAACAATGGAGGATAGTTCAGGCCTCAGGGGCAATTGAGCTTTCAACAAGATAAAGCAAGCTTGATGGGGTCAAAGTTGGACAGAATTCTGGATAAGATCGGAGGCATGGAGGAAGCATATAGGAGGCTCGAGAGCAAATTTGAGCAAGTAAAGAAGAATCATGCCTCATATATACATAATTTAGATGTCCAAGTCGGCAAGTTAGCATATGCAATATCGACTTAGAATTTTGGAACTTTTCCAAGCAACACCGAGTCCAATCTAAAGGAACGAATCATGGTCATTAGTCAAACTCAAGACGAGAAACTGGGAAAGGTAGAAGATAAAGGAAAAGGTCAATTGGTTAAAGAATACCTTTCGACTGAGCCCATGATCGAATCATTAAACACAACTAGACGTGGATTTCCATTCCCTATTACATAGCAGCAGGAGTTACATGCAAAAAGGGAAGTTGAAAAATTGCAGGAGATTGAGCAAAATAAGGTCGAGGTAGTAACAGAACAAATACAGACAAAGCTCAAATTACAGGAGTACATAAAGAAGAAGGTTAAGGATTGACCACTAGAAGATGACCCCAACATAGCTACAAAGAAAAGGGACCCAGAGGACTTTTTCATCCCTTGTAGTATCAACAGGATCATCATAGATAGGGCCTTCATGGATTTAGGCATGAGCATAAATATGATGCTCTACACCTTCAGTCTAAAATTGGGGTTAAGAGAGTTAGTGCCCACTAAGCTTTTGATTAAGACAGCCGATAAAACATCACATAGACCAATAGGAATTATACAAGATATGGCTGTAAAGGTTGGTAAATTTACCTTTTCCATGGACTTCTACATTTTGGACATTAGCGAAGATGAGGGTACCCTGATACTTCTTGGGCAACCGTTCTTGCCCACTACACACTAAATTATTGATGTTGTTGGGGGTGAATTAACTATATGAATAGGGAAAGAGAAATTGGCATTCGAGGTGCCCACTAGGGAGTACGGAGCTCCTTCACCTCCAATGAATCTCAAAGAACCCAAACCTTGAGGCAAATGGGAGGACATAGAAGACCCTGGGAATGTTTACAAGAAGAAGTGCTCGCAAAGGAGAAGGCGAGGAAAGGAAAATTACAAGGAAGGTGGGGAATGTAGCATGGAAACTTGGGTTCAAACGTTGAGATTAATGAACACGCTACCATCGAACCATTCATTCCAATCACCGTAAGCTTAAAGGAGTGTCGACCTATTGAAGTTAAAAAAAGCGCTGCATGGGAGGCAACCCATGGAATATATATATATATATATAATAAACATATTTTCGTTGTTAATTTTGTTAGAATGTTTGAAATTTTATAGTTAGGTTAAAATTTTTTTGTTTGAATACAAATCAAAAAAAGAATCGGACTTCAGAAATTACGTGGAAGATATTCAAGCATGAAAAGACAGGCGGACAAAGGATAGGAAGTGAAATTGAAACAAATTAAAAAAAGAATAAAAGAAGGAATTTAGAGTGATTGCATAGCCACCGGACATCGAACGTGCACTAGGTGGTAAGCCGCAGGCCACGATCATAGCCTGGGACTATGAATACAAGGGAGAAGAAGCATGTCTTAAAAAGATTTTTTACCATTTTACCCTTTTTACCACTTATATATTTAGTTCTAATTTCACTTTCACTTTCACTTTCATTTTCAGTTTATCTCTCTAGAAATTAAACATCCAAACACTCTTACATCTCTCTAGAATTTTTCAACCTCTAAATTCTTCCCAATTTCTAACCAAATTATGCCATACATTAAACAATCAACCTGCCAGGAACTATATGGATAACAATAAGTTGCGGGATGGGGACGACGAAACTAAGAAGCAAATTTCAGAACACCCTTTCGAATTTACACCAAGGAGGAAGGTACTTGTTTTCGTTCCCTTTGTTATAGACAAATTGTAGCTCCTATGTATTTTGACTTTGACACACTAGATAGGCTAAATTTGCATAAGCCGGTATAAAACCTAGCTAAGAGGATCCAATAGGCTCAATTTATTCGATTTCAATTCCCTATTTATGTGTAACATTCCATTATCCCATAATCAGGGTTAGATAGGATATTATACACGAGAGTTTATTGAGCATGTAGCAATACATTTCATGCATCATATGGCATACTCATACACGTGAATAATGTAAATAATTATACATGCATTCATTGACAATTTCCGGGTATAAGTGATTCTAATGCAATTAAAATGTGAATTATGGATTATTTGTCTTGAAAATGGATTTGAGGTGTATTAATATTGATTTAGCATTTTTGGTGAAATTTCAAATATTTCAGAAATTTATGAAAATTTAGGGTTTTTGGACTAGGAAAAATGTACAAATAAGAGACAAATGGAAGTGTGACATGTGGTAGCCTTACATGGATGACAAATGGGTTACATTCATTGGTGACATGTGTCAAGACACAATTAAGACACTTAGTCACGTTTTTGGCAAGGAAAATTATTGCATTTAGTGAACTTTCTCCTCATTCATCCCTCACCGAAATCACCCACTCTTTTCCTTGTTCCCCATCACCGACCCACCATACGTTTTTCATTCTTGGTTATTTGGCACCTATCTAACTTCAGCTCATTTTTTGTTTTCATTCTCTCTATCCTTGCTTTTCTTCACCGAATCTCATCCTCTCTCAACTGTTGGAATTTTTCTTGAAACAAGTAAGTTATTCATTAAGTTTTATGGGTGGCATAAATGACATTTTGATGATGTTTTAATGTTTGTAAATGGATGCATACGTGAGTGGCGTAGCAAGATGAATGGATGCATGCGTAAGTGGTGTAGCAAGAAAAAATTTCAGTGATATAAGTAAAGTGATGAAGGAGTTAAATAAAGATTAGTGCAATAGAAAATATGCAGAAAGTGTGGTAAAGGATTGTGATAATTGGAGTTAAATGAAGATTAGTGAAGTCGACAAAATTGTAGAGAAAGTGATATAGCAAAGTATGGAAATAGTTTCTGTTTTTAGATTATAATCAATCATGAAATTGTGAATTGTGTATAGAGAATATTGAACTGAAAATTTGGGTATAACTAAATCATCAACGTGAAATGATAGAGAAGCGATAGAATTTTGGCACTTTAGTATGCTGGAGTATGTTATATGGAGTGTTTTTACTAAATATGCATCTGTATTTTGGACGTCTTGATCTGTGAATATCCAAATTAGCTGAATTTTGATTTAGATTAAACTAGAGACATATGGATACAATTTTTATGAAGGAATTAAATTTTAATTCTATCCTTAAGGGTCTTTAAATTTAGCTTGAAATTGAGTTCTGGTAGAGGCTACAGCACTACCCTTGACAGAAATCATGTCCTATTTTTATCAAATAAATTGTATTGATGTAGGCTAAATAAGACAAAGTTGTCTGTATAATATTTGTATCTTATTCTCTTAGCTTTCTAATGGTATAAAGTTTGTAACTTTTGGATATCATAATTGAGAGATATGAGTTTTGCAAGTATGAGTGCACATCAGGGGTGCACGATTGTGCTGGCATCCTTCAATTATGGGAGTGCACGATCGTGCACAAGCATGATCATGCACTAACCTTTCAAGCATGAGAATGCAAGATCGTGCACTCATCCTTCAATTATGTGCATAATCATGCACTAGGCCTTCACACAGTTGTTCATGGTCTACGATATTTTGGGTATAACTCATGGAATACTGAACCAAATTGAGTGATTTTTGTTTTTTTTAAATTAAGACACAGAGGAACATTTTTAGTAGAACTTATTGTCTAAAAATGTCAATTTCTAACTCAAATAGCCATACGAATCTAACCCAAAATCTTCCTGAGAAAATCTGGAAAAAAATGCAAGAAAAGTATCGTGGGCAGTAATTGTTCTTTATGAAAATGTTTTGATGGTGCAAGGTTTGGACCTACTAATGCTAGGGTGTTTCCATATGAGGTATTAAGGTTTAAATAAGATCTTAAATGAATTTAGTTGATGTTGAATGAAAGGATTAAGGTGAGTAAAGTGTATTTGGAGTAAAGAATGCATGAAAGGTGTTGTAAATTGTTTATTAAGTGTATTAAGGAAACATACCCAAAAATTTGTCATTGAACATGCATAACACATGATACATTCATGAATGCTCTTATTCATTTGAATGTGTAATATAGTAATGTGAAAATTTATATGATTACATATAGAAGAACACATCAAGAGACCGGTTTAGACATTGCCAGGACTTCAAGGCAATAAACTAAAGGGAGCAATTATGAGTAACCTAAGATGGTCTCACCTTGAATGTTTCTTTGTTAAATTATGTATTGAATTATTGTCATATGTATGTACTGAATTCCAGACATTCAATGTCCAAGGCATTTAATGCATGAATAAAACATTGGAAGTGCTACTTGAACGTGAATGTGATTGACTAAATGATTCTCCACTAGTATATTGAATGTCAAACCAAAGTCTGATGACAAAAGTGAATGAGAAAAGAATGTGAATGTGAAAAAATGAGCATAATGATTAAATACGTATGGTGCATTTCATTACATGAATGCATGAAATATAAAGGCAATTATGACTGGAGTCGGGAGTGAAAAAGAGCTTAAAGCTCAGACATCTATGGTAAGAGCCTATGGCTCAATGTGTATAAAAAGCCCTGTATTCCCAACGGATAAGGGATAGTATGAAAGAGCCCGATATCCATAACGGATATGGGACAGTGAAAAAGGCACTCAGTCACAACAACGTAATAAATGAATTTGATTCTCATAAACATTGCATACACATATGATATGAATAAATTGAATGATTGCATTGTTTTGATGACTTTTCTTATATGAAATATGTGAAAACTTATCGATGAATATGTTATTCATGATCGCAATGACATGATAAATTACATGGATTTTTTGAAATAAGACTAACATGAACAAAATGTTTCGTGATATTGTATGGTGATAATTAAGATGATTTGAATTATATGATAACATGAATTGTTGTGCTGCATGATAAGATTGAACCATCAAGGATGGTTACTCAACTGAGTTCACAAAACTTAACCAAATTGCAATGTTGACATTTTCAGATTCGAGAGAGTGACAACTTAGCTTCTAAGACTGCTTAGAAGAGATGTACAGCTTTTGGCTAGAAGATATGGCTCAAAGGTTGGTGAGCTGGAATTAAAGGATTGGTTTTAATTTTTGTTAATTCCTCATGTATGTAGCATACTTTGTAGACAGAGCTGTGGACTCTGATAGGTTGATATTGTATAAAATGGATGATGGTTAAAATGGTACATTGTAAATCATGGTTTATGAAATGAAATGAGGAATTTTTGGGTTTTAGACATTGTGTTAATTATGAATTATTTATGATGCCGTGCTATATAGTGAAAATGGAATAGTTAGCACACCATTTCTGTCAAACATGTGCTCGTTCGTCCGAAGGGCATATAGACATGTGTCAGATGGGAGTGGGGGCTACATTATGAGGAGCTTACACAGGAATTTTTCACTTCCTTGACTTTTGACCCTAAGAATACAAAAGAATTGTGGTTTAGATTGGGAGGATGAGCATATGAATTGAATGTCGAAATTATGTCTGAGATGTGTGGATTCCCCAAATCCTCCATCATCGACCATCATGAAGACTTTCTTCCTTCCCAATATTGGTATGACCTTACTGGAATCAAGCAATTCTATACAAAGAATGCTCACAAAAACATCATACGGTCCCATGAACACTTGTTGTTGCATAAATTTATGTATTAGTTGGTCTTTGACAAGACCAAAACCAACAAGTGTTCTACCAAGGAACTCTTTATACTCTGTTGCATAGACCACAGTATTCCAGTCTACATATCTACGCATGTACTGAATGCCATCGCTGCGACTCCATGTAAGCAAAGCAACCATCTCGAAATGGGATACATAGTGTCTGCCATGTCAGAACATTTTGGTGTGGAATGGAGGGGGTTAACAGTTCACCTCCCTGACTTCCTGAACCATCATCACTTACTTCAGCGGGAGATCATCCATTCCACAAATATGGAACTTAGGGATATTAACCAAAAGACACATGTTTGGATCAGGGCAAGTCAGGCGAGTTCAAGCTCAGTGCCACCTCGACAGATACAAAAGGAATCCACCAGTGAAGAATCCAAGAAAGAAGAGGAAGAATAACAAGGTTGGAAGAAGGTTTTGGATGCAATCACCAAGACTAATAAGACAGATACGAAGATGCCGTGCGCACAACAAGGCTAGAATTGGGATATCCGACGGATCCATCAGTATTTCGAGTCTCAAGGCGTTCAATTATTGCTGCCGACACCATCACCACCTCCATCCCCTTAGGATTTATACTTAACCTAATTTTTTATTTTTTTCTTTTCCTAAAATAGCCTTCAGTTCTATTTTATTTTTATGTTGTTTTTATTTGTTTCTGTTTTCTTTAAATTATATCTGTTCTTTTATTTTATGTGCTTGTGTGTGCCTCCTTCTCACATGGAGGACAATGTGTTGTTCAAGTGTGGGGATGGATTCTGTGTTTTTTTTTTTGAATGTGATTTTGCATACCATATGATAGTTATTAGGTTGCATTGTGCGAATTGTTTAAATGTGTCAATGGCTTATATGAGTGAAATTTGTTTAATTTTGAACATAGTCTAGTAGGATGTAAATGATCAATAGCTCACAAATTTAGTGAATTAGGGTTTTTGGATAAAATAAGACTGAGTATAAATTTAGCATCCTTTAGGTTGTCACATTTATTCATAATTTCAAGACCATTAACTTAAGTAGCTTAACTAGTATTTTCATGAAAAAATAGCTAAAAACAACAAAGCAGGAAAAAAATTATATTTTGTTAATAAATCAATATTTTGTTGACCTTCAAGTTATGAAAAGAGCTAGTAGCCAGTTGAAAACCTGATCATAGCTGAGTAACTGGATTGACAAGCATCATAAATGTGTTTCTTCACGTCAAAAGGCTATAATGACGTTTCAACCAAGCTGTTAATAAATGACTAAGTCGAGTAACTAGATCGACATTCATCACCAATTTTTGCCTCCGAGTAAAAGACTAAGTCCATAGTTTAAAATTAAATGATAAAAAAAGTGTGTTCTTAATAAAAACCTACCGAACTTGTAATAAGCTTGAATTTTCATGAAAATGTACTTAGGAGCAGTTACAAAGTCTGAATGACCAAAGAATTATTAATGTGTGTGTACAATTGAAAAGGGTAATTGAATTGGCAATTAGATCCTGATTAACTTGTATATTTAGTTCAAAGCCCTAAGAGATAGATTTTGTAGGTTAATAATTAGATATAACTTGTCAGATTGTATTCAAGATTAAATTTATTTCAAGAAGTTGCAGCCATTGTCTCATTTTTTACATTGTGTGCTTCGTGTTTGTGTGTTTGTTATGCTTGTTGTTTTGTTTTTTTGAGGACAAGCAAACGTTTAACTGTGGGGATGTTCATAGTTTTCATTTGCATTATGTTTTAGGGTTTAAATTGTTATATATTTAGTATGAATTTGAGTGTTGAGTGTGTATTTAGGTTTTAATTATGTTAGTTTGTGTGTTTAAGTATTTTTTATGGGTTAGTACGAGTTTTTGAGCTTAATTGTTATATTTTTTAGGTCCCTTGATGTGTTTATTAGTGTTACAAGGTAAACGATGAAGAACGGAGAAGTTGTGAAGAGTTTGGGGCCAAAGACATAGCCCACGATTTTGGCACAGCAGGCCACGATCATAACAAAAAGGGACAAGCCAAAGCAGCTAGGCCATGATCGTGCACTTTGGGGCATAGTCATGACAAAGAACTTACATTCAGGCCACGATCTTGCACAGCAGGCTTTTGACAGGTAGGGCCACGATCGTGGCCTGCGTCGGGCTAAAGAAAAACTCAAATTTCATAAGATCTTTCGGACCATTTTGACCCCAAATTTAACCTAGAGCATCCAAAGTATAATTATATCATTATGAGACAGATGCAACATCTTTGGAGAGTCTGAAAAGAAAGCATTTATGTCAACCAAATTTCGGAAAAAAGAAACCTAGTGAGTTATCAAAAGACTGAGGAAGGGGACGAAGGAAGAGAGTAATAGAGACAAAGCTTGACGTGACTTACTTCTTGGAACAGATGTTTTCCCGTAGTCGCTGCCTCCACGAATCAGTTTCGATAGTATTTCTATCTTTATTTCAATTTTATGGATGTATAAAATGGGGATAACTATTGAGATTAACTGTTTTTGAGTGTTGATTCATGTCTAAACTCACCTTTGGGTTTTTTATCCTTGAGATTAACAAAGTTTAGTTGATTGTGTTTTTATTGACTTAATTGTGATTCAATATCTGTTCGTAATAATTTGATAATAAACTGAGAGGGTGAGCCGAGTGAAAATAATCAAATTAGGCTAATGAGAGTTAGGTAATTTGATAGGTAGAGAGTTGAATCAAACCGGTAGAATTGTGTAACGAGAGATCGAGCAGTTATTAGACAATTTTAGAACTAATTTAGGTATTGTATTAATTGTGCATCAAGAGATCACGATTCCATAATTTAAATTACGGATTATCAATTAGAGTTAAGGATTATAACTCGAGAGAGAGTAACCTACCCTAGGACTGTCTAGACCCATTAATTCAATAATTGCATAATCAGTTAGATTTTGTTAATTTCGGATTAAAACCCCCTTTATCTCATTTGATAATTTCTAGGTTGGTTTTGGATTGGTTTATGTTACTTGTTATCTTGTTTAGATTTTTGCAACTAAATTCTTGAAATTAATTATTTGATTGTTTATTTTCTGCATTAGTTATTTATTTTGAATTATTGTAGTTTAGTACGACCTTAGATTTTAGGACTAGATTTCCCTCCTTGTGGGATCGATACCTTAGGTACTACGCGAACGACCCGTGTGCTTGTGGAATTACCCAGGTTAATAAATATTAAAACTTAGCATATGTAACCTTCCGATCAGTTATTCGTTTTTAATTTGAAATTTTTAATCATTGTTCGTGATTGCTTTGGCTAAATGCTAATTATCAACTATTGTTTTTTTATTTGATTTAGTCTATTTGATTTATTTAGTTCTTGTGTTTAAATTCATTGTCTGCTAAATATTTGTTTAGTACTTTCCGATCTTAGATTTTAGAATTAGATTATCACTCCTCGTGGGATCGTACTACGTGAACGATCCGTGCGCTTGTGGTATTATTGAGGTTAAAAATATTAAAGCTTATCATATAGGAACCTAGGATCAGTTTGCCTCTGCACATGTCTTCATTTTTATTATATTAAGAATTGAATTCCGTAACTATTATACAATGTATATGTGAATTGTAAAGAGTAATGACATTTAGGATTGAATATGTTTGTAAAGGAAATGCACCTAATGATTACCGATTCTTGAAAACGTGTTTGATGTTACAAAAATTTTACAATGAGTTAACTGACTATCTTAACGTGCCATCGTCGTAGAGTATGTTCTCGAAATATCATCGATACATTCGGGTATATGCTCTATGAGAGCGGTGTGTTACAATAGTGCTTTAAGAGTATTAGAAATTTAAGGATTGAAGGAGTACC
Source organism: Erythroxylum longipes (assembly GCA_027563885.1). Classification (NCBI taxonomy): domain Eukaryota; kingdom Viridiplantae; phylum Streptophyta; class Magnoliopsida; order Malpighiales; family Erythroxylaceae; genus Erythroxylum; species Erythroxylum longipes. The sequence goes on along the minus strand of JAOQMS010097289.1, from coordinate 5,389 downwards.
ATGAGTCTTTATCCTTACACAATTTAATCCTAAAATAGAAATCAAGGATAAATTAGATTAAAGATGGTATTGTTAACACCAAATTCTTTCATTCTTTTATCCTATCCAAAAGAATAGAAAAAAAAGATATTTGAACTTATAGATTAAAAATGGGGTTCTATATACTGATTAGGAAAAGCTCTAAGAAATTTCCTTGGATTTCTTAACTAATTTGATGGATTTGAAGAAAATAGTACCTATAGGGATTTCAACGTTGGTAGATTCTGTGAAAGAGCTATCTGTTAGGACATAAAGGAGTACATGGTGTAACCAATCACATAATATGAGATTATAGCATATCTATTTGTCTTACATCCATCCAAAGCTCCAAGACTTGTGGATATTCTGCTTACTTCTTCCAAGAGAACTAGGACACTACTAGTAAAATTTTCACTAAAGTTGTGTAAGAATTTTTGTTTCTTCAAACATGTTGAAGGAAATAAATTAAACATACATTTTTCTTATTCCTAAGAGGTAGAACCCTTCTTCCATGGTGGATTTCAAACCTATTTCCTGCTATAATACTTGACTGTAAAGTCATTGTGAAGAGCCTAGCAAACAGAATAAAGTTGGCTTTCAATAATGTCATTGATACTGCTTAATGAGCATTAATTACTGGGAGATCAATTAGAGATAATGTTAGGGAGCCATGGATTCATGCATCACCTGTACAACAAGGCAGCGAAAAACTGGGAATCTAAATTCCTACCCATGACTTCCCCAAAATGCTACAAAACTTAGATGTATGCATACATAGATTATACGAACATGAAATTTAAACACTTGTACCTTTTTCAATACTCCTCCTTTTCTTGAATCTTCTCCTTGTTTGGGTTGTAGCAAACATCAAACACCTTCCTTCTTGGCTTATGAAAATGTAAGGATGAAGAAGAATTAGTGTGTAAAAGTGGTTAGAGCACTAAACTAAATGAGTTTAGATGCTCAAATGAAGAGAAAGATGAAGGTTATCCTTCATACAATTGAATTAATGCAATAATTATATATAATGTATAAACAAGACTCAAGGACACTTCTCTCTAACTCTAGAACACTTATAGGCCCTTATCCTCTCACTTAAGTGTGTATTAACTTGTTAATCCACATGTACATAAGTCAAGAACTCACTTATTTATCATCTATCAAGCCTTCGATCACAATCATGGCCTATGATCCATGATCATGGCCTACTTCATTAACAACCATGCACACTTTATTTTTCATCTGATTTTTTATGCTTGTGACCCTTAGTTTGCTGGTTATTTTGGGCACTTGAATTAATTCTTAATCTAAGAAAATCATGGATGGTTTTATTCCACTTAAATTAACTCTTAATTCAAGCCAATCATGAAGGGTTTTATGATGCCAATTTACTGGAATATAAGTGGATTAACACACAAACTCTTCGATAGTTAATTATCTGACTTACGAACTTTTCCATAGACAATTACTGTGTAATTTTTCCCTTCACCATTTTATACCCCACTTAGTTAGAAGTATGGGCTATGTGTCAACTCCTACTACATTGACTATGTCACTTCTAGTCTAAGTGATGTTAGTTCTTATCCTAAGATCTTATTACTCCAACTGTCATTAAAAACTCTCTTCATGACACATAACTGCTCTGGCTAGAGACTTCTAAGTAATGACCCTGATAAGAGGCCGTGGGTATCATCTCCTTCTATCAGGAGTGGTGAATCCTTTATTGGCTACCCAATTACCTTCTAATATCAATAGTTGTACCAAATTAGCACCTTAAGAGCGACCTCGTCTTGAGGTAATAAGGAATGATGTCAAAACACAGTATCAGTATCTAAGATATCCTTGAGTGCCTCAAGTCTAAGGATATTTGCACCATTGATATAATGAGATTAATCATTGACATTTTATAGATCATCCATATGATAATCTCAAAGCTGTTCATCCGATGTACTTACTACTCTTAGTAAGCATCCACATGTTAACTCTAAATATCTCATGCTTACAGTTTATGAGATCTACTGCTTGATCAAATTAAAGAGTATAACATGTGCTAGTCTATCCAGATTAATAATGTCCTGTCTTATTAATCCTATAACTAGGGATTATTTAGATACTAACATAATTGCACCATTAATGAGTGTGAAATGTCAACCTTACCCTTCATTTAATGCTTCATGGTTTTTAAACTTAAGTGACATGCCATAATTTCACACTTCGAGATTTTGGGAAAGTATGCAAGAAGCTCTAGGGACCAAGTTAAATTTTAGCACTGCTTTCCATCCCCAAACAGATGGCCAATCGAAGAGGACCATTCAAACCCCTGAAGGAATGCTCAGGGCGTGTGATGGATTTTAAAGGTGCTTGGGACGAGCACTTGCCATTGGTTGAATTTGCTTATAATAATTCGTACCACTCGAGCATTCAGGTGGCTCCTTATGAAGCATTGTGTGGAAGAAGATGCAGAACTCCTACATGATGGGATAAGGAAGGAGAAAGGAAATTAATAGGGTCAGAGTTACTCCAGATGACAATTGACAAGGTCAATCTAATTAAGCAAAGGCTCAAAGCAACTCAAGATAGAATGAAGAGCTATACTAATGGACACCGAAAGGAAATGGAGTATGGAGTTGGTGAGAAAGTCTTTCTTAAGACATCTCCTTGGAAAGGAGTCATGAGATTTGGAAAGAAGGGAAAATTGAGCTCAAGATACGTTGATCCCTACGAGACTGTTGAGAGGATTGGACCACTGGTCTATAGATTGGAACTGCCACCAGAATTGTCACAGATATATGATGTCTTTCATATTTCCATGTTAAGGAGGTATAGATCAGATCCCTCCCACATCATTCAAACCTCTGAGGTTCAGTTAAGAGATGACCTAACTTATTAGGAGACTCTATTGGAGATTCTAGACACCAAGGAAAAGGTCCTCAAGAATAAGACAGTTCAACTGATTAAAGTCCTGTGGAAAAACCATTCTAAGGAAGAGGCCACGTGGGAGCCCTTGGAGGCCATGAAGGAGAAGTATCCACACCTCTTCAATGACTCAGGTAAGAAATTTGAGGACGAACTTCTTTTAAGAGGGGGAGAAATGTTGGCCTCCGAAATTTTTAGTTGACTTAAGCATAATATTTTATGGAATAATCATCGAATTCGAATTTTTTCCTTAGAATAAATATAATTGTTAAGGATGATTTAAATGAATTATGAGACCATAATCGAATTATTATTGGAGTTTAATTATTTAGTACAGTGTTAGTAGGATTTTATTACACAGGTTAGTTCAATTAAAGCAGTAAGAATACATTGAGGGCAATTATGGTATGTCATTTAAGTTTAAAAACCATGAAGCATTAAATGAAGGGTAAGGTTGACATTTCACACTCATTAAGGGTATAAGTGGAAAAGGAAAATGTTGTCTTCTTCATTAGATGAAGAAAACGTGAAACAAAGGGAGAGAAGAAGTGAAATACATGATAAAGAAAGAAAAGGGGAGAGTTTCGGCCATTAGAGAGAAAAGGAAGAAGACAAGCTTAGGTTTCATCTTTTCTTAGTTTTCAAGAGTGAATTTCAGATTACTCAAGAAGAGAAAAAGAAAGAGGAAGAGAAGAGCTTCCATTTAAGCCAAAAATCTTTTTGTTTGGTGAAGATTCAAGGTAAGCCCATTTTTAAATCCTTTGGAATTTGGAAGGAATTTTGATTCATGAAGCTTAGGAAATACATGGGTTTAAGTATTCTAGAATCAATTTTTAGTAAATATGTTATTTGGATTCCTAATTTGTATTCCCATTGGGTCAGTTTTTTTCAATGTTAAAAGAAATTAAGAGAGGCAACAGGAGTAAGAGGAGGGGCATTTTTAAGCAAGTTTTTAAGCAAGGAATCCAGGTGGGTTACATGTTTATAGTTAAGTTAATGAGCCATGAGTATTTTCCTAATCAATATTTTTAAATAATTTCAATTGCTTTACAAATTTTGCATTTATTATTTCTTAAATGATTTAAGTATTTTCTACATGTTTGGTACATGAATCTTGATGATGAAAATTGTACTTGAAATATATCATGCTTATAGAAATCATGCTTCTGAAATGTGCCTTTTGTGCAATATGTTTACAAGTCATGAAATTCATACTTGTGTTTGGGTTTGTGGTGTCCATCATGCTATGTCACGTGCACATTAGCCATGTTAAATACTTCTCCTACCTACCCGTTAGTGGCATAGAGCTCCATTACGGACTCCTCATGTTTATTGGAGCTTCACAAGAACTCCCTCATGTATATGGTTTAGCTGCAAGGCTTCTCCATCATGTTTATATGGACTACCCAAACCATTATGCTTGCTTATGTTGTTTATGATTTGCTTGACAAGTTTGAGAAATACATGTATTATGTTGTTTATGAATTGCTTGACAAGTTTGAGAATTTGAGAAATACATATTTTATGGTTTTAATTCTTTTTACGACAACATGAATATTTTCAATGGTTTTGCTTGTTTCTCTATTATAAACTTATTTCCCATGAGCTTTTAGCTCACACCCCTTCCTCCCCATCTCCAAGTGATGAACAAAAGATCGAGTCATCGAGAGTCAAGGCATCACTCCAAGTCTACATATTTTTATTTAAATTAGTATATGAAAACTCAAGGCTTTAGCTACATTTCAAGGTTTACTCATTCATGTATATTTTGTATTATGAGTCCAACAATGCATTCGTGTCTTGAAATGCCAATTAAAGCTTTGTAAAATTCCATTCTTTTGAAGTTAACAGAAAAAGAGTACTATGGTGTCTTTGTTGGAATTATGCCCATGACCCAATCATTATATAATAGATTGAACACATATGCATTGTAATTATTAACTTTGTTTAATAACATGGCAAATGATTATATTATCATATTATGTCTATTGCTTTTATCCTAATATGATAAGTTCTTGATTAAATTTATACACTTGTCATCATAATGTAGATTATGATAATGGGAGTCAAGTCTTTAGGGTTTAATCTAAAATTGTTCTTGATCATAGGATCATCAAATAAGGACATTAATGATCCAGTTAGATCAATATGTATGTAATAGTATCCATTGGATGGATATTAGTAGATCTCATTTACTAAGTTACATATATATGTGATGCATATGGAGATATGATCGTTGAACTGACCAAATTGAGAATTCCCAATGGTTAATATTACCTATGAACTGTCAAGTGGGATATTCTTATATTTAAATGTATATTTTTCCTTTGACTTAAGATCATCATAGTAATCAATAGGTTGCTTATTATGTCTTGATATCGAACACCTAGTGTGTAAAATGCTAGTTGAATGATCATTGGATATAATTAAGTACCTATCTGGTTAGTGATGAGTC
>JAOQMS010097262.1:0-18909 GCA_027563885.1 Erythroxylum longipes | reverse complement strand
GGTCCTGTAAAATTTGCAGTAGGATTGTTAGTAAACAGATGAGTGAAAACAGGGAATGAATGAAACAGTGATCTGAAACTTTAAACTGCATTGATATAGGCAGAATTAGACTAAGTAGTCTTCATAAAAGTTGTAGATAATTCTTGTAACTTTCCAATGGAATAAAGATCAAAATTTTTGGACTTCAGGTGTAAAATTTATGGCCTTTATAAGATAGCAGAAACTGTATATGAGTACCAATTTTTAGCAAAAATGGGAATTTTCACTGAATTGATTAAACTATATCAATCTAGGCCGAATTAGACAAAGTTGTCTTCATAAAAGTTGTATATCTTTTCTTTATCTTTTCAACGATATATAGTTTGTAATTTTTGGACTTCTGGATTGAAAATTATGGTGTTTGGAAGGAAGGATGTATAAATGGGGCAATCGCGATCGTGACACAGTACGATTGCGACAGTCCCAGAATTTCGGAAAGTCGGGATCGCGACTCGAAATTTTCCCAAAATCATGATCGCAACGGTCCCTATTTATTTCAATGTCGTGATCGTAACACGGAACGATCGCGACTCCCCTCGTTTTTCCTGCTACTGTTCATTAAAAGTCGCGATCGTAATTCGGTACGATCGCGACTTTCCTGTTTTCTGCGCCCTCTCACAGCCGTGAGAAACGAAAGTCACACCCGTGACTATGTTGCTTTTGAATTAAGGTTTTCTATTTCTAAATCCAAATTGCAAATTTATTTCTTTTACACCCAAATCATTTATTCTTTGCTCATTTTTGCTATGGAAAAATTTTCATAAAATTATTGAGTATTATTTTACTTTTCCTATGAATTTTTATTTATTTAATATAATTCTTATTTATTTCTTTTATTATGATATTAGCTATTAATTGTGTATTAATTATTTTTATTAAATCATTTGTTTTTGAATAATTTCATTTTATGTCTATAATTATTCTATGATCCCACCACAAATTTTCCTTGTCTAGACTTTAATTAAATTCAAATGTTCTATTTTATATTGTAATATTCTCAATTATATTTATTATTATTTCAAATGAATTCCCAAAGGTGACATGCAGTCGCCATAAAATTCGTATGGGGACCCGATGCCAACAGATAACTTTTGACAAGTTAAGTTTTATCAAGAAAACATATGTTAGATAAAGTTTTAAATATATAAGTAAAATTGTCTTAAATATTTTCTTTCATAAATTTAGGCAAAATTCAAGAGTTTTCAACTAAAAGTAGAATTATGTGACATATATAAAGAAAGATGAGTGTCGAATTTGATTTTTACTACAAAATCAAACCATAATTATGTAAATATAAAAAAGAATTGCATTTGATTAACTACAATGGACCAATTTTACTTCAACTTAATTTGATGATAGATTAATTTGATTAATCAAGTACATTAATATTTTTAAAATATCCAAAAGGTAAAAATGAAAGGAACGAGTTCTTTTCCTTACGCTTATTTTAACATTATCTACTTACAAGAGACCTAATTAATCATGATATTAGTTCAAACAATAGAACTACAAATAATTTAAGTAAAGAAAATTTTCTCAAGTTAAGCATATATTTAATTGTGAAATCATATATTAGAAGATATATGCATTAATTTGATATAAATCCTACAAAAATTAAAAAAAGAATGAATTCAAACTTCAACTTTTGGCTCTATTGAAAATATTTTTTAATTTTATTTTCACAATCCTTAAAAGAATATCATATTGACCTCTCATAAAATAGAAGATCCTATAAATTTTATGACTAAGACAAGTAGTATTTACTTCTTAGAGAATTTTAAAGGAAAAGTCAACGCAACACCAAAAAAATCAACACATTAAAATGTTGAATGCAAAGAAATTCATAATTGGTGTGAAAATTTGACTCTTATTTATAACATAAGACAATCACTCATAAGTTTTGTCTTCTACACTCTACCATACTATTTATATTTCTAGAAAGGTGATCTAATATGCTTAACCCTCTAAAATATGATAAACATTATAAATGTCTTCTAAAAAATGAGCATAATCAATTTATAACTCATATTTGTGTTTATTCTTAAAAAAATAACTTAAGATGTAAAACAAACAAGCTTTAACATGTTTATAAATGTCAACGCTACCATTATCACATGTACTACTCAAACTACTATTACATTCATTAGAACTTACCACTCCCTTTATGATCCCCACTTATTGAAATTGTACTTAGTAATCTTTCACATATATGTAATTTATAAGTGAAAATATACTTAATAATCTTTTACATATTTGTAATTTATATGTAGCCTTTATAGTTATCAGGTTTCCTTCATAAGTAATCTAGTTAAAAAGCATATATCTTCTAATTATAAGTATATTTTGTTTTCTAAAAAATAAATATATCATAACTATTGTAAGAAAAGATATCAATGTAGTATCTATCACCACATAGGATAAATAGGTGGCATATTGATATCTATCATCAATATTTCAATGTGATCACTTTATTGTTAGAAACACTAACAATTATATATGAAACAAGTTGATTAATGAAGTTCTTACAAGAAGATTGTAAAACAAACCCAATTCAAAAAAAAAGTCTTCCTCTTTTACTAATACTTCAATTATGCATAAATTCAATCAAATGAAATGCAACAAATTTTTTCAACTTTTTCCTTAAAAAATTTTTCTTTTCTTCTATCAATGAGAGAAAATTGTTCATTTTTAACTGTTTAATTATATTTTCTATAATAAATTGACTATTATAGCTTTTAGTTGTTAAGTAAATAATAAAATATTTTAAATTTATGGTAAAAATAGTACAGATTAATTAAATTTACTTTTATAGTTTAAATTTTCTTAAATAGAATAATCAAATCAGAAAGATAAAAGAAATTAAATTTTCTATAACTTTGTAAAATGTTTAAGGTTAGACAAATATTGTTTACAAAAGAAAGAATTCAACCAATATCATCTATAAAATTTTAAAAATTGACTTAAATGACACTCTTAATCACCAACATATGGACAATTGATAGTCAATAGAAAAGAAAGTTTAACAATAAAATTACCACTAGTGGTAATAAAGCGAATGATTGACAAGAAGGCGGTTAACAATAAGGTTAAATGATAAACCATGAAGGTAAAGATGTTTAAACGAGTAAAATTCAATGAAAAAGAAAATAAAATAAAAATTAAGTAAATAAAATGGGAAATCCCATGTTAGGATCAAGTAATAAAAAGTGCTTATTTTAATCAATAACCCATTAAGTTAGTGGGAATTATACACTCGTTTTCACTAAATCTACCTAATTAGTGGAGAGTTATTAACTTTGTTCTCATAATTCCATTATGATCATAGAGAATATGATCTTAGAATATGTCTAATCTCATTAGAGGGAGCTTTAAGATGTGGGTTCTTAAGTTTTTATTATAGAAAGCTTGAAAGTTTCTCTAAGGTCCTTTGTATTTTTTATTATGAATAGCTCAATAAAAGGTTGGCTTTATTGAATCACCAATGTACACCAACTCAATCCAACTCTTGCTTACTCTCGAGATTTTGTTTGATATCTACCATTTAATTCACCTACTAATAGGATTTCACCTTGTTCCTTAGTTGACATTTCATATTAATGCCAAACTACAGTGCAAGCTTAACTTAACTTTCTTTCATGATCTTTGAACAATTTCTATATAAGTTTTTAAACACTTAACTCACACTTGTACTTAGATGATTCACTCACTCTCAGTACATAAGTGTATTCACAATTCAATTAAAATAAATGGATAAAATAGATATGATAAAGTAAAACTTTCATTGAACTATTTTTACAATAGTAATATAAAATGAACTCGAGAAACTTTCAACTTAAGGTTCTATATACAACAACACTTATAAACTCCCTACTTGAAGTTCTCTATAAAGAAATTTCATAAAACACTCAAATTCTTTCTAAAAAGATGATTGAATGTGCATAATCACCCACAAATGGGCATTTAAATAGATATAATTAATAGCCTAAAAGAGGAGTATTTGTGGCCTTTTATAAATGCAAGTAAAATAAACTGAATTAATTTACTTGATATTCTTCAATGTTGTTATAACTTGTGTAGATCATTGATAACGACGAAAAGTTCATGTGAGCTTGTATTAGGACTACATTCTCCTACTCCCTCAAGATCTCTCAACATAAGTCAAATGGAAAGTGTCAAACTTTTTATCTATTTATATGGAAAAACATGAATTACTTGATAAGCTAACGTATAATCTTCGAAAGGTTTCTAAGTGGATGAAAAAGTATCCAAATTAGATATGAATGCCTTTATACTTGATATTTAAGACAAAAGATTGCTAAAACTTACTCTTTGTATATGGAAGAAGATGAGTAGCAAGCAATTGCATAAGGGTTGGTATTGAAGTATGATATGCACTTAATGAAGTTGGAAACATAGATATAAACTAAAAATCGTCAAAATTTTAAAGGTGCACCTACCTTTATATGTTAGTTTCCTTAAACGTTATCATAAGAATGCAACAAATCCAAACAATAATAAAGTAAAAAGCACATATTGTAAGGAACTAGTCTAACGAGTAAATAGAAAAAATCTTGAACTTCAAATAGGGCAACGTAAGAAGAATCATAGGATCGAGCTTTAGTTTAGTAGAAAACTATTTATAAGTCATTTAGGGAAGGATACAACTTTGTGACAATTTGAAGGTCAAGCTAATCATTACTTTTCATTAGTTTTAATGAGAACATTAGATTCATCAACTGAAGTAAATCCCATGTTTCACTATTTTTAGATTAACTAAAGCATTGTGAAAATTGAGGCTTACAAATCAAATAATCATTGCTTGTTGGTCTTAAAAGTACAATAGTCAAATGGTTTTCTTAAATAACCTTTGACAAAATTATATTGCAACATGTTTATGCAATCTATATAGACTATGTGCTTTTAAATTGGATTATGGACATGGAGTAATTAATATAAGGCCTTTATATAAGCTTCTTTAAAGGATATTGTTCTTACTCTTTACATATTCATGTGATTGACTGCTAGTCAAATGACACTGGTGATAATTTTGTTAAGTACTTTACTCACATCAAAATTTTTGATTTGATTGTTGAAACTTACAAAAGGAGATACATTCACTAAATCTAACAAATTGAGGTCAGTAAAGAAAATGAAAAAAAAAGTTAGTTTTTCAATCCATTTTTATTTTTGATTTTCTACTTTTATTTTCAAATGTGATATAAGAATTTTGTTTGATGAATTCTAATTTTTGTTTTTGTGTCTTATTTTCATAATTTGTTAAGACAATAAAAATTAATGTAAATTTTCTATTTTATTTGATGATTTTATTATTAACTAAATAGATATTATCTAATTATTTAATATTAACTACTAAAAAGAGTTAAGATTAAGTTAACTATTATCTAACTATTTTTTTTACTTTTATTCAACTAACAATTAAAGTGTGATTCAGCTAGACACGTTGATATATACTTTCTCCATTTTTGCTTTCATCTTTCCCCAAATATCTCAATAAACTATCTTTTTATTATTAGGAGAGTCGATGCCTAGTAGTTAAGGATAAAAATGGAGAATAAAATTGGCCAATTTCCACCAATAGGTGACGTCATGTTGGTCCACCATTGAAAATCTTTTCCTAAACAAAATATGAAACCCACTAGTTTATTTAATTGTTTTGATTAGATATTTCTCAAGGGTAAGTATAACCCATCTAATGTTGGTCGACCAAATGACACTTGCAAGGTAGCTTAATGGAACTCCAAGAACTAGAAACGACATAAAAATGTATTTTGTACATCTGTATTTTAGCTTCCCTTTTAGCATTATGAACCACAGCTAATGGATGCAACCAAACTACAAATCTACTTACCCACATCTTTTTAAAGTTTAAGCTTTTAAAAGCCAGCCTTAGATATAATTTAACATTTAACAAGGTATATTTTTTTGGGGTGAAAAATATACTGTAAATTACATTTTTCTGTAACAAAAAATGATAAAGAATTGGGTATGTCATTTATATATGATTATACATATGCTATTCCCATTATTATAAGAAGAACGATGAACGCTTTAAATCGGGATTTTTGGTTCCTTAACACTTCACAACTAAATTCTTTGAATTCGTTCATAAAACCCCCTCCAAATTTTGATCTCAAGTGTATCAATTTAGATTCCTGGTAAGATGTCAACTATATGTCTACATTTTAAATATAATGGACTCATTTGGCAAATAGCTTATCAGCTATTTTTTAGCTGATTAACACAAATTAGTTGTTTGACCATCTTAAAAAACTAATAAATTTGTTTGGTGAATGACTGATTGGTTGGCTTATTTAATCTCAACAAGCTAATTTCATAAAATCTCCATAAGAGAAGCGTTTTTTTATGTTAATCCAAAAATTAATAGGTAAAAAACCAATTATACCCTCCTTTCATAATTTTTGAATTATGCTAATTATGTTATAGTGATATTATGGATAATTCAAACTAAAAATCATGCATAACTAAAAATCATGCATGTATTCTACAGTAATAAAAATTTTTACAATGAAGTAAGCTTTTTAGTTACAAAACTTGTGAGTATGTATTATGCTAGTGATAAAAAAAATTTTACTATAATTTTTCTGGTTACAAAATAAAAATATGATACGGTGACAAAATTTTTAAGAATGTTCTATGTTTTTTATTAGAGTTAAAAATTTAATTTTTGTAAATCAAATATCTGATTATGACCTTATAAATTCTTTTTTTTAAGTCATGCCCTCATAAATCATTTTACACTTAAACAATTAATACTAAACAATAAATTTTAACGAAGTTTCGAAATTAATAGGAAGGAAGCTCAATCGGAATGAATTAGAATTTTTCTTTTATAATCAATCGATATAAACATCAACAACTCTGAATTGGATCAGTTTCACCTTAACAAATAGGTGCTTGGGCTAAGAAAATCCTACCTAATGGAGAGATTGTTGGAGAGGTGACAAACCCTATACTTTTCATTAAAAAACTAATAAACCTGAAAAAGATTTTAACAGCTAATCTTGTCCGTCAGTCAAATCATCTGATAAAATCAGTTGTTAGCTAACCACTGATAGAATCAGCTAATAGCTAAAGCAATTAGCTGATTGCCAAACAGGGACAATATTTGATGTATGTATTGGGAAAATAAATTTAAAAAGGACTTTAGATAGCCACCATTTTTTGGGAAGTTAGTAGACAATTAAAATTGGTTGTGTTTTCTGATAATTTGAATGCACTTTCTTTGCCTGGTGTCGTTGGTATCATTTTGTATTCATATTAACAAATAGCATCCAACGGATGTTTATGACTTGGGAAACTGCCAAAAATTATTTTAACTATCAAAATATTGATACTAAAGTTGAGTAACTAATATTAGGAATGTAAGCGAAATCAACATTAATATATGTTATAATTATAAGTAAACTAGATGTGGAAGGGATCATGGACCTCCTACTGTTGATGCTTTTGTTTGGAAAGTTTTGAATGTTCTATGTTTTAGAGTTCTTCTAAGCTCTCAATCTTCAAATTGATGGCGTATTTCAAAAAGGTTAAAAGGAGTTTAAAGACCCAAACTATTTGAAATAAATATATTGATGTGCTCATATCAAGCAAGTTGTTCACTAAGGGGCAATTACCACAAAATTAGGAATTTATTTACCCATTGAAATAGTGAACGTTGAAGCATCTTATGGGTTGTTAAAACTACTTAGAAAATAGGAAATATATCACATTCTCTTATTTAGTTCATAAGTTTAACTTGGTTTAAATCCTAATCTGATCCAAAATTTAGTAGATAAATTATGGCAATAGGTCTTCTTGTAGTCGATTAATCTTCCATTTATTACAATTTACTATATTTTGAATCATCTTGAATATGGTAACGTTACTTAATAAATAAACCATATGTTCATTTTAGGTCTAAAAGAGTCAATTTTCTTAAAATTCAACAATATGCACCAGAATATGAGAAAATACTATAAATAAGAGTTTCACAAAAACATGTCCATACAATGAAAACTATATAATGGAATCCAATCTCATTATAAAAATATGATCTTTGAACTTAATTGGGGCATGCCTTTTGTCAAAGGATCAACTATCATCAATTTAGTGCTAATGTGTTCAATGACCACTTTTTTTCCTTAACACGTTCCCTTATGGATAAAAAACTTAATGTCGATGTGTTTACTCCAACTATTACTCTTGTTGTTTTTATCCAGAAAATGGTAGCTGAATTGTCACAATACATCCTCAATGGCCTATAATGGAATCTACGAGTCTAAGCCCAGATACGAAACTCTTTAGTTATACACCATGCGACGTAGCCTCAAAACAAGAAACAAACTCAACCTCTATTATGGAAGCAAAAGTCAAGGACAACTTGGCACTCCTCCAAGATATGGCTCCATGAGCAAACCTAAATATATAACCTAATTTTGATTTTTGTGAGTCAACACACTCAACATGATCTGAATCTAAGTATCCTGTTACCTTCAGATTTGTCAGCTCATCTATACATAAGCATGTAATCTTTAGTCCTTTAAAGGTATCTTATCACTTTGTTTGCAGCTCTCTAGTATTCTAATCTTGGATTACTCTAATATTTTCCTAACATTCCAACAACAAATGAAATGTCAGGTCTTTTACAAACCTGAGCATAAATCAAGCTTCCAACTGCAAAAGCATATAGAATCATTTGTTCCCTTTTAAAATCATTTTTCGGGCATTGGTTCAAAATTTATTACCCTTCATAATGGGAGCTACACTTATGAACAATCTTTCATATAAAATGTCTCTAACTTTACTAATATAGGTTTCTTGAGACAAATCCAAAGTACCTTAGAATCTATCTCGATGGATCTTAATGTCAATAACATAAGATGTGTCACTCATATCTTTCATTTCAAAATTCTTAGATGGAAATTGTTTCATATCATGTAGCAAACCCCTATTATTAGTTGCAAGTTCTATGTCAATTAAATATAAAACAAGAAACAAAATTTTCTCCCACTAACCTTCTGGTATATACATTGATCTATGATATCTTTTTCAAAACCAAATTATCAGATAACATCATAGAATTTCAAATACCATCAGCGGGATGTTTGTTTCAATCCATATATGGATCTCTTAAGCTTGCAAACCAAATGCTCACCATTATTAGAGAAGAATCCTTCTGGTTATTTCATGTAAACCTCACCCTCTAAGTCACCATTTAAGAAGGAAATTTTCACATCCATTTGATGCAATTCTATGTCAAAATAAGCTGTCAATTCCAAAATTATACAAAGAGATTCTTTTTTAGATACAAGAGAAAATATTTTTGTGTAATCAATTCCTTCCTTTTAAGTGAATCCTTTAGCAATGAGTATTGCCTTGTATCTCTTAATATTGCCTAATAAATCTTTCTTTATTTTAAATATCCATTTGCATCTTATGGGCTTTGCCCCTTTAGGTAACTCATAAAGATCCCAGACATCATTATTTTTATGGAATTCAATTCTTCCTTTATGGAATTTTACTATAAATTTGATTCTTTACAATTATAGCTTCTGAAAAGCTTTCAATATCATTATCGACTCCAATATTGTAGTTAGATTCTTGTAGATATACAATATAATCACTAGTAGTACCTAATTCCTTTATTCTAATAGATCTCCTTAATATTGCACCGACATTCTTTTGTAGAATCTGTTGTTTAACTGGTTACTTAATGCTTTTAGGCAATTCCTTAATAATTGGATCCATTGAACTATCAACAACTTATGAAATTTCTTAATTGTCATTTGTGTTGACCATAGGTTGTTAAATTACAACCAACATTGTACAACGTCTATTTGAGCCTAAGGAGCGTTATGAATGACAATCACCTTATTACTTGAGGCGGAAGGTTGAGTATCCAAATGATCATTATTAAAAACTATATCCTAAAATTGGTCCATCCAACTAATCAAGTCATTCTCAAGAAATTTTGAATTTCTTAATTCCATAATTCTAGTGTGATGTGATGGACAATATAACCTATAATCTTTAAAACTTTCGACATATCCAATGAAATACCCACTTATAGTCTTTGGATCTTATTTCTTATTTTATGAATTATAAATTTTTATTTCAGAAGAACATCCCTAAACACGTATATGCTGCAAAATTGATATCCAACCTTTAAATAACCCAAATGGAATCTTTAGAACAACCTTGGTTGGTATCCAATTTAATATATACATTTTCGTTTTAAGAGCTTCAGTCCACAAAGACTTAGGAAGTTTGGATCTACTCAACATGCTTCGCATAATGTACAATATGTTCAGTTTCTTCTTTCTGCCACACCATTTTGGTCTAGAAATCTAGGCATAATGTATTAGACAATTATCCCATTTTCTTGAGGATACCTCGCAAACAAACCAGTGCTTATCCACCTTCAACCATAATATTCTTCACCTTTACCAGACCTCATGAACTTAATTTGCTTACCATATTGTTTCTCTACTTCAACTTTGAATATTTTGAAAGCATCGAGTGCTTTGTTCTTGTTATGAAGCAAGTAGAGATACATATATCATAAGTAATCATCTATAAATAAAATGAAGTATTTCTAACTAAGTGAGT
Source organism: Erythroxylum longipes (assembly GCA_027563885.1). Lineage (NCBI taxonomy): Eukaryota > Viridiplantae > Streptophyta > Magnoliopsida > Malpighiales > Erythroxylaceae > Erythroxylum > Erythroxylum longipes. Next base: position 8,238 of record JAOQMS010097262.1, on the reverse strand, counting down.
CCATATCTAGATAACAAATAGTTGTATGTATGATCTTTAATACCTTTCTTTGATTTTGGTTTACTTTACCTTTATGCAATCTACATAAATTTTAAAATCAATAAAATCCAAAGTACTAAGTACTCCTTCATTCACCAATCTTTTAATCCTTTCTATAGAGTTATTTCCTAGTTTCTGGCGCCACAATATAAAGGAATTGTCATTCATAACACATCATTTTGTTCTAGCATGAGCACATATTGCTTTGTAACAAGTATTGTCTTGTAAATTAAAATGGAAAAAACCATAAAAAGTACCATTCCCAACAAATTTGGATTTATAATTTAAATTTAAATATTTATCTAGAAAATGAAAGGAATATCCAAAAGGTATGATTCTCAAAACTGAAATCAATTTCCTAAAAAAATGGGAATATAAATGTCATTTCTAATTATAAAACAAAATTAGTAATTAAAACTAAATTACGATCTCCAATAGCCTTCACAAGTGAATGCGTCTTATTTCCGAATAAGATATACTGTTTACTTCCTAATGGTTTCCTTTTGTAAGTCTTGCAACTCATATTAATATGGATTGTACATCTAGAATCAATCCACCATATGTCATGACAAACTTTAGCCATATTAGATTTAAATCAAACTAGTCAGATTTGATTACCTTTTTTTTCAAACCATTCCTTATGTTTGACATTATCCTTTTTAATGTTCCCCTTTTTCTTGCAAAAGAAGTACTTGAATTCCTTCTTAATGTCAGCTTGGGTAGTTATTTGACATTTTCCCCTAAGTTGGTTTTAAGTTTTCTTCTTTCCTTGAATAAAAGATGTGCGTTTTACGAACTCTCTCCATATTCCATCAACAACCCCCTTCCTTTGAAGATACATGTCATAATTCATTTATTAACCACTTATCCTTATGTATATTATAAGAGATTTTAAAGGGTCTATATGGTGATGGAAGGGTGTTCAAAATGCAATGCACAAGGAAAAATCAAACGTCTCAACCTTGAGGTTCTTTAATTGAGTCACAATGTCCCTCATCGATAGCCTTCAGCAAGGCACAGAAATTGTTATGTTATTCTTTAGAACCACGAATACCAATAGAAATTTTGGTCTTTATGAACATGACACTTAGGCGATTAGATCGCTTCCAAATGTTCATAAAGAGAAATTTTAGTTGTAATGTCAGTCTGAGTTACCTTAGGTGGTTCATCCTTCCAGATAACATAATCAATGTCTATCCGCCCTAATTGAAGATGGATTCTCTCCTTCCAATCTTATAGTTTTCATCTCCCAATTAGAGAATTGCACAACTTGTATCAGAGAAATTAATAATTTGAACAACTACATAATTTAAACATACATGCTACTTATCAATAAATTGAGGGTAACAAACAATATATATGTTTTACCATTATAGAAGATATCTCAAAAGATATAAAAATTACTTGTAGGCTAAATTTTTAATTAATAGATTTATGTTAAACTTCATGATAAAACTATCAAATCATATTCCAATTACTAATACTTGTGGGCAAATTAGGAAAAATAATTTGATATTTCATTCTAATTAGTCATTCTAATATAATAAAAATTCTTGCAGAATAAAATTTATTATATTAACTATTAATTACAATTAATGTCTTTATATTAAATATGATCCTAAAACTTAATATGCAATTTTTGCTTAATTGGGTTTGTTGTGACTAATCCCTAATTGATTAAAAATTGTATGGAGCACTAGACTTTTTTTTTCAATTTTTGATTTGATTTTTCTTAGCCATTTGTACACCAAATCAAATGTTTTAAATTAAAATTTTGATGGAATTGGATTTCATAAATACTTTGAAAAATAGGATCACTAATAATTCCTTAATCCCTATATTTAAAGCAAATTTTCATAAAACTAACGTATTAATAACGCCATTTAAATATCAAAGACAGTCTTAACAGCACAGAAATGCTCCTAAATTATTTTGATGTCACAATATAAACAGGAAACAAATACCAAATATTTAGATGATATCAAGACAAAGAATAAACCTTGCTCTAATATTGCCAAATGTAAACAGAATCAACATTAATACATGTTATAATCATAAATAAATTGAATGCAAAAAAGATCATTGTATCTCTTGTCACTGATGCTCTTGCTTGGAATGTTTTGAACGTTATGTGTTTTGAAAATTTTTTAAGCCCTCAATCCCCAAATTGATGACATATTTCAAAAAGGTTAAAAGGAGCTTAAAGACCCCAAAACCTAGTCAAAATAAATATATTGATGTGCTCTCATCAAACACGTTGTCTATTAAAAGACATTTATTACAAAATTAGAAATTTATTTACCCACTAAAATAATAAACATCGAACCATCTTATAAGTTGGTAAAACTACCAAAAAATAGGAAATATCTCGCAAGGAATACTTGTTCTAGGCAACACCTAAGAAAAGATGGTTTATGTTAGGAATAGTATAATAATTAATTTATGAGGACCTAATTAATTAAAATTTGGACTTTGCTGTGGATATTGAGACAAGTTTAGTCTTTGAATATTTATGAGGACCTATCAGATTACTTAACATTAGACGTCGCTTTTTTTTTTCTAACTATTAAAAGATTTTAATACGAAGAAATTGAAAATACATACATTTCAGTCAAGTCTAGATTTGTTAGCTATAAAACATCCTCTTCTACTTGATGGATAAAGAGAACATCATAGCTTTCCACCTAATTCCTACCAGTTGCCAAACAATATACTATATGATAATTAAAATTAATTTGTATGCTACGCGCATATAGGTTCAACTTATAAGTTGGAATAGTAAGCCCACTTAAATTCTGACCGAGAAACCATGAGTTGATTTACTCACAGTTTCCCTACTACCAGTTAAAAAGTTCCCAACAAATAGGTAGCCTAACTCATTTGTGAATGAAAACATGTGTAGATGTTAATATAATATTTGCAAATCTATCTAAACAATCAAATTACTATAAAAATCGGACAAACTAATGTTATTAGAGGAAGTAAAAAGTCTCTTGCAAGTTTAATATTTATGATAAAATATAAATTAGATTCTAATATTTTAGAATATATAAAAATTTTAATATTTTAAAATTATTTAAATTAAATGTCTATTTTTGATCAAAAGCCCACCAAAGTGGTGGACTGCCAATTGCACTAAATGAAACTAACAAACCATGATTATTTGAGTAGGATAAAAGTACTACTATAAAATTTTGCAATTCCTCGCTAAAGCTAAACACTTTCAGCATGTTTGGTTAAATGGAATAAGTATTCTATTCTGGCATATTCTTAAAACTTACTTAAGCTTGTGTTTGGTCAGAAAAAATCACAGAATAACGAATCCTAGATTAGATATTCTTTAACTTTCAGCAATAAGTAAAAACCATCCTCACCTATCTTCATGTATTCTAAGAATAAGCCATTTTATTCACGACATTTTTATCCTTCTCATTCCCACGTTTCTTCTTCATTTTCGGGGAGCCTCTAGAAACTTCTTCTTCATTTTATCCTTCACTCCTGCATTCACCACTTTTTCATTTTCACCCTCTCAATCTTGCGATTATCTTCTCCAGAAACTTCATTGTCTATTCAAGTCAACCCAACCTTCTACCATCTGTCTTCTCTTCTAGGTAAGTTATTCCTGTTGTTTCGATTGGGTGATGGGTTTCGATTGGGTGAGGGGTTTTGTTGATGGAGTTATGTTTGTGTTTTATTTCAACTGTGTGAGGGATTAGGTTTTGTTGATGAGTTTTGTTGATCTTTGTAACTTTGATATTCAAGTAAAGAGAAAAAAAAGGAAAGAAAAAGCTCATCTAGTGTTCTCATGGTGTAAATTTAGTAAAAATGCATATATGAATCGAGTCTCGTCAGTTAACTGTGAGTTAGAAAAAGTTGATAAAAGAGTTCTTCATGGAATTGGAATAATTATGTCCTTAAGAACCCTAAATCACTATAATTTGTATTCTCCTTTTGCTTTGGTTGATGGACTATTAAAAATGATTTTGCTTATTATGAGTAACCACGAAAAAGTCAAAATTGTTTATCAAGACCCTAGCTATCTAATAATGTTCTTTAAAATTAACTTTAGGCTAAAAGAGAAAGGTACCTAAAATACGAAAACAAAGTAATAATATTCTATGACTTTTGACACGAAAACGCATTAGCATTTGCATGACAAACTAAATTTCAATTACAAAGTCTTCTCTTTCTAATTTTCATTTGAATTTGGAGAGATTACTAGGCTTTTACTTTCATGGTAAGGAGCAATGAAATTACATAAGGTTTGAAGTGGTGCAAATAAAAGAACTGACTATATACGAAAGATGCTTTCGTTCATCTTTTTTTGAGTATAAGTTCAAATTATGTTATAAGTAACCCTTCTTCCTAAAATCTGCTATAAAGAAAGATGCTTTCTTTCTTTTCTCATTTGCAGCTACTTTAAAATGTGTTTCCAACTTTGAAGCCCTCCAATCAGCTAAAAGGTATGTCCATTCTTGTAGTTTTAAGTTTTTCCAACATTTTGTCCTAAAACTGGAACAGCCTTTAAACTGACTAATGTGATTTTAACTTGTTACTTTTCTTGAAATCAATAAACTGTAGCATTTGTTTGTCCTTGAAATAGTTTGTGCATGAGAGATTTGAACCGTAAATCTTCCAGCTTAGAGCTGCAGACTAATTTTATTTTACCATATTGTTTTTACTGAATTTGATCTTTGATAATTTTGATAACTATGTCAATGCGAAGAACTTATTTAATGCATTTTTCAAATACACTATTAACAAGAAAGAAGCATAAGCCTTTAAAATCAAAGGCCTGTTGACTTCTTTTCCTTTTCCACCTTATAGAAAAATGGGATGGTATCCACCAACAATTATGCCTTACTAAGGACCAACTTTAGAAATAAATTTTTGTTATTTTGAGAATTGACCAAAGTTGAAAGCTATTTGGCTATGGTATTTAGGCCATGCTCCTTTGACTAAAAGAATGTATGAGACATTTTATTTGTAATTTTGTATTGTTACAAGTTTTGGTCTCAGCTAAAGTCATGATACAAACTTTTTAATAGGACCATTCCAACAGATTTTGTAAGATTAGAATTATTTCATGGTTGTTCTCTTACATCGTACATTGAAACTATTTTGAATTATTTCATGGTTGTTCTCTTACATTGTACATTGTTTGAGAAAATTTATATAAATACATTAGAAATTTTATTTTTTGAAGTCATGGCTTGTCTCAGTTTGAGTTTATGTAGAAATGTCGAAAGAACAAAAATGATTGTAGTTGTCTTAATTGTATGTGGCATTTGTGTAACGTTGTTAGTTCGCTATTGAGTTTGTTGGCATCTGATGCTTCTTTATATAGTTATAGGCCAAGGGTTAGATGTTATTTTCTAAATTTTTATGCAAATCAAGATTATGTGAGGCGAATTGTGCATGACAGTGATGAGTCATTCATTTCAATGGTTAGGATGAATAGGCAAGCTTTTTTTAAACTATGTGAAAGGCTAGAAAGTATAGGAGTATTAAAGTCAACATAAAACATGCTTATTGATGAACAAGTAGCAATTTTCTTACATATTATTGCTCATTATGTTAAAAATCGACTTATTAGGAAAAATTTTAGAAGGTCAGGTGAGACAATTAGTCGGTGTTTTCATAACATTTTAAATGCAGTGATGCATTTGTAAGATCTTTTGTTTAGAAAACCTGAGCTCATACTAACAAACTCTTCGGACCATCGGTGGATGTGGTTTAAGGTCGATAATCACCCTATTACTTTTATAAGAAAATATAGATAATGTGATTAAGGTTCCTTATTATTTTTTATTTCATTTGAATTTTAGAATTGCTTAGGTGCTCTAGATGGGACATAAATTAGGGATATATGTGTTAATTAAAGATAAGCCTAGATTTCAAACTTGTAAGGGAGACATTGCAATAAATATGTTAGGTGTGTGCACACTTAACATGTAATTTGTTTATGCTCTTCTTGGTTGGGAACGGTCAGTAGCTGATGGTTGAGTTCTTTATTATGTAATTATTAGGAGACATGGACTAATAGTGCCTCATAGTAAGCTTTCCTATATGATATAGGAAGATTGTTTGAAATTTTTATATGAGATAATATAAATTGAATAACTTATGTAGTGTTTTTATATATAGATTGCTATTACCTAGTCGGCGTAGGTTATACAAATTGTGAGGGCTTCCTTGCACCTTTTAGGGGTCAAAGGGGCCATTTGAATGAATGGCGTCAAGGTTACCAACCAAGAACTCCAAAGGAATTTTTTAATATGAAAAATGCGAATGTATGTAATGTAATTGAGAGGTGCTTTGGGTTACTAAAAATTAGGTGGGCTATTCTTAGGAATCCATCATTTTATCCAATAAAGACACACAATCAAATTATTATTGTTTGCTTCATAATTTTATTAGGCAAGAGATGAGTTTTGATCCCATAGAGAGTGATTTAGGGGATTATTTTCACACCAATCTAATTGTTAAGGAGGACTGTATAACTGCTATTGACCTAACTAATGCTTGGAAAAATTGAATAATTGAATTGGCCCGCAAAATGATCAATGATTGGCGAACATCTAGGCAAAATGAAATTGACATTTTTCTGGTATTCTATTATGTTTGAGTGTTAGGAGGTTTTATATTATTGTTTAAATAAGTTGTTGTACTCTTTGTTGTTTATGTTGTATAATGTTATTGAAGGCTATATTGTTCTCATAAGCTGTTGATGCTTAATGTTAATAAAATGAAGAATTTTATGAATGTTTTTATTTTTCCTTTACTATGACGATTATTTTTTTTATTTATCAACATTACTTTAATTTGGTAGATAAGTATGTCGAGGAATTCCCTGTTAACTATTGATTCTCAAAGTTCAAAAGAAACAAAAAGAAAGTGGAACTATGATGAGGATGTTGTGCTAGTTTCCTGCATAGTTGATTTGCATAATGTGGGAACGTATAATGCTAAAACTGGATTTAAAGCTGGCATTCTCAATGAATTAGAAAGAATGGTAGCAACAAAGCTCCCAAATTCAAACTTAAAAGCCAGTCATCACGTAGAGTCTAAGATTAAGAATTTAATGAAAGAGTGGAGCATTGTTTATGATATAGTAAGGAAAGATACTAGTGGATTTGGATGGGATACCAAAAGGAAGATTGTCACTGCCGAAGATCATGTATGAGATTCTTACTTAAGTGTAAGTATTGAACTTTTAACTTGTTTTAAGTATTTTCTTTAACTACTTTCTTGTCATTTAATAAATTATTGATGTTTTTTTTATCTTGTTAGAGTCACAAAAATGCTACTTAATTTCGAAGGAAGAGCTTTCCTTTCTATAATGAATTGATATAGACAAGATCGTGCTTGGAAATGACACACAAACTGCTGTAGATATTCTTGAAGAAATGGAAAGGCAAGAAGGTGCAGGTGGGATAAATGAAGATAGTGAAGATCAATATAAGCATGGTTTGCATGACATAGATGAGTCCTTTATCCAATCTCAAATATCAAATCTTAAAAGACAAGCTGAAAATATTTCAGCAAGGAGGAGAAAAGGAGTAATGATACAGGAGAAGCAAGTCGTGCATATTCAATTATTGTTGCTACCAGGATATTGGATGATACCATGAATCAGATTGGAGAAAAATTGTGTAACAGTATTAGGACTGAAACGTATATTCAATAAAGAGTTGAACAGTTAGATAGTGCATTGACTGAGATAGAGGGACTCACAGATGATGAAAGGGATACTACTTTAGGCAAAATTCCTGATCATCCTACATAAATGCTTGTGTTTTTCAGTCTTGTGCCTTCTCGAAGACTTGAGTGGGTGAGGAGGTTTTTTGCTACACATTGAAGATTATGTTAAAGTTTAAATATTTTGTCTAGTTATTTAAAATAGGTTTTAAACTTATTTTTTGTTCAACTAAATAACTTTTTAGTAATTTAAAGCTCTATGTTATATTTATTTTCAATATCGTTCCATTGTTATTTTATATTGCAATTGCGACTATATAATAAATGCTGACATGAGTCGAACCAAATTCACTAAGTATATGAAGGAAAAATTAACCAATGCAAATATTGGAAAGTCATATGATAAGAAGAAAATTAATAATAATAATAATAAGGAATTTAATAATAATAATAATAATAATAATAATAATAATAATAATAATAATAATAATAATAATA
>JAOQMS010097251.1:0-18910 GCA_027563885.1 Erythroxylum longipes | reverse complement strand
ATCGTAATCAAAAAATTACAAATACACTTAAAATAAATATTGATACAATTATAAATTAATCAATGAATTATATATTTTAAAGCATATTATATTCTAGGGGTATTTTTGTCATTGACACTATTTTTATGTTCTGTCCACTGCAAGCAAACACATTTTTGTCCTCGAGACAGAGACAGTATTTTCTGTTTTGTCCATCACAACCAAACACCTTACTGTCTCTAATTTTTGTTCTGTTCCGTCTCGTTCCGTCTCTGCACCCAAGAGACAGTAACCAAACGCAGCGTAATGTTTGCTTTAAAAATATGGCATTACTACTTGTATGGTGAAAAGTGTAGGATCTTCACTGATTATAAAATTTTGAAGTATCGACTTACTTAGAGGGAACTTAATATTAGACAATGATGTTGGTTGAAACTGTTTAAAGATTATGACTGCATTATGGACTACCATCTGGGTAAGGCTAATGTCGTGGATGATGCCTTAAGTTGGAAGACCATTTTAGCTTTGTCAGTGTAACAGAGTGAAAGAAGACTTGTATCTAATAGAGCTTTAATAGCTCAGTTAAAAGATAAGCCTACCATGAGATAAGAAATTTGTGATGCATAGAAAGTTGATGATAAGTTGCAACAACTTATCTTGGCTACTCGGGAAGCAAACAACCTAATTTTTCTATGAAAGCAAATGGTGATTTATATTATAAAGATCGATTATGTGTACTAGTTAATGATGAGTTGAAGAGAAAGATATTGTTTGAGACCCATAATACTGTCTTTACAATGCATCCTAGTGGAAATAAGATGTATCAAGATCTGAAGCAGTATTACTGGTGGTCAGGTATGAAACATGATGTAGTGAATTATGTATCTAAATGTTTGACATGTCTGTAGGTTAAAACTGAGCACCAAGTTCCATCTAGTTTGTTACATCCTATTTATATTCCTCAATGGAAATGTGATACCATTACTATGGATTTTGTCACTAGACTTCCTCTCACTCAAAGGAAGCATGATGTTGTGTGGGTAATTATTGATAAATTCACCAAGTCTGCTCACTTTCTGCCTGTTTGCCCTGATTATTCATTGGATAGGTTTGCTGACCTATATATGAATGAGATAGTAAGGTTGCATGGGGTGCCACTATCTATTATTTATGATCCTGATCCTCGATTTACTTCGAGATTCTGGAAAAGTCTGCAGAAGGCTATGGGTCTCAAGTCAAGTTTAGTACCGCTTTTCATCCCTAGAAAGATAGATAATCTAAAGGGGTTATCCAAATATTAGAAGATATGCACCGAGGTTATGTGTTAGAATTCCCAGGGAGTTGGGATAACTATCTTTCGCTGGTGGAGTTTGCTTACTATAACAGTTATCAGACTAGTATTGGGATGGTGCCTTATGAAGCTCTATATAGTAGGAAGTGTAGAACTTCGGTGTTTTGGATTGAATTGTGTGAAAACAAGATTATTAAGCCTGATATTGTGAAAGATACTAAAGAGAAAATTAAAGTTATTTAATAAAGATTGAAAGTTGCCAGTGATAGATGGAAGTCCTATACAGATTTAAAAAGAAAACATATAAAATATCAGTTAGGTGATAAGGTATTCCTGAAGGTATCACCTTGGAAACACTTACTTTAGTTTGGGAAGAAAGGTAAGCTCAGTGCACGCTACATCGGTCCTTATAATATTTTTAAGAGAGTTAGACTGGTAGCTTATCAATTAGCTCTTCCTAGAGAGTTGGCCAAGTTACATAATGTGTTTCATATTTCGATGTTGAGAATACATCAGTCTGATGATATACATAAGATTCCTGTGTAAGAAATTCAAGTATAACCAGATTTGACTTATGAAGAAGGGCCCGAGTCTATTTTACCTAGAGAAATCCGACAACTCAGGAATAAGCAAATACCTTTGGTGAAAGTACTCTGGTAACACCATGTACTCGAGGAAGCAATATGGGAACTAGAAGAGACCATGAGGGCTCAATATCCTCGACTATTTTGATCAGGTATAAATTTCGAGGATGAAATTCTTTTAAGGGGAGAGAATTGTAAAGCCCTATATTGTACCCTAGCTGAAATGTTACATATGCATGAAAGTATATGTACGATAGTTGTGCATTAGTCTATGTTTTTCTAAGTAATTGGCATGTGTTTCTTGCATAATTGTTGATTATTGTTGTAGTTTATGATTCATTTTGTATGTTTTCAATTAGTTTGATTTCCATTGTTGTTCTTTTGTTTTTGATGTTAATTTAGGGTAAGAATTGATTATTTTTATATAGATAGGCAGATTGAGTAGCGTGAAGATTAAGCTAAAGATCAAAGAGGAGAAAAAAAGAGGAGACTATCTGTAATTATAATCCTAGTCGTTATATAGGGCATCATTAAACTTAGGATTCCTGGAAAATTAAAAGAGAATGAAGCCTCCATAATTAAAGAGAGATGAAACCCTTCTACATAAAGAGCTCCTTGAGTGAAAAACATAAGTTTTGAGCCTTGAGGAAGGATTGAAGTCAAGGATTACCATCAAGATTGGGGAAAATAGTACGTCAACATCCAAAATTCCATATTTTGGCAAAGAAAAGAAGAAGTTTCTATTATTCAATTTTTTGTATTTCTCTTTCTTCTAATCTTTGTGAGATGGATTATTTATGTGTTGATGATGTTATGGAGACCATGGTTGGCTGATTTAGTTTTAGGAATTGCTTTTGGACTATTTTGTTAAAACTCCTATTTTATTGAATTGAATGAAAGTGTCTTTGATAATTTTTGATGTTATTTGTTATCTTCCAACAAATCGAGAGAGTGAGTAAGATTATTTGTGTTGTATTGTACAACGAGAGTTGGCAACATATAGACTTAAAATCATCACATCAATTGATTAGTTAGAAGAGAGATCTTGGTGAATTCAATTGATTACCTATAGGATAGTTTGATAGCTAGTTGATTGGTGGAGTCATTAGGTAGGTTGAGAGATCGTTCAATTGATTCCATTTAACTTGATTAAAGACAATTAATTCCAATTTTTCTATATTTTGGTATTTTTCAGTGTTCATTATTAGTATTATAATTTTAATTTATTTTCTAGATTATTTGCATTAAACAATTTTGTTTCTTAAATAAAGTTTTGACTAAATTAAGTAGTGTCTGGGCATCAATCCCTATGGTATTGATATTTACTTTTTAACTACAAGTCATGACCCATACACTTGCAGTTTTTTAGTGTAAAATGAGTAGTTTATGTTGCATAATTCACTCAACAAGTTTTTGGCATCGCTGCTGAGGATTGATTGTTTAGCATCTTGTTTAATTTAGATTACTTGGATTTAAAATTTTTGATACTTTTCCTTGTGTATTTGCAGGTGCATGAACACAAGGAGCACATGAAGAATGAAAGAAGTTAGTGATGTCGAATTTCCTGACATTAAGAGAAACGAAAGAGAATTGAGAAGGGCAAGGCGACTAAACTTTTCATAAAAAGATATGGCTGAAGAAGGAGAGCAAGGAGGATAGGAGAGGACTCTGATGGATTTCATGAGGCTAGGATTTAGTCCTCAAGGAGTGGCGAGACCGGTGGTTTAAACAAACAATTTGGACAAAAAGTTAGCGCTATTCAACATTCTACAAAATAATGTACAGTTCTACATGCTATCCAATGAGGATCCAAATGCCCAATCATAAACTTTTTGAAGATTTGCGACACTTTTCGTTTCAATGAAATGTCCGATGATGCAGTGAAGCTGAGGTTATTTTCATTCACGTTAAAAGATCGAGCTAAAGCATGGTACAACTTGTTGAATTCAAAACAAATGATAACTTAGGAGTAGCTTGCCCAAGCATTCCTTGCAGATTATTTTTCACTAACGAAGACGATAAGGATTATCGAGGAGATTACAAATTTCTAATAAAATGATGGGGAATCTCTCTATAAAGATTAGGAGAGATTTAACGAATTGCAAAGAAGTTATCCTTATCATAACCTTTCGAAAGAGTTCTTGCTTCAGACGTTCTATAATATAGTGAATCCGAGCATGATAGGAACCATGGATGCAATAACTAAAGGTTCATTAATGAGGAAGACTGTGGAAGCAGCTCATGATCTTTTGAAGAGTTGACAAGCAACGACTACATATGGTCAAGCGAGAGGAGAAGACAAAGGTAGAAAGAACAAAAAGTTATGACACTCATTGACTCTGTTACTACTTTGTAGGCTCAGATCACGGCTCTTATGAAGCAGCTGAACAACATGCAAAGAGCATCCTTCTCTTTACCGATGGCGATGCAAGTTCAATATGATTTGTGCGGGCAGAACAACCATGACTCAGCGAAGTGTTTTCTATTGGGAGCTGGTGGTACTGAGCAGGTAAGTAACATAGGCCAGCTGCAGTGAGGCAATAACCCATACTCTAATACTTATAATTTGGGATGGAAAAACCATCTGAATTTTTCTTAGAGTGATAACAATATAGGTGGCCAAGTGAGACCATAAGAATCATCAGGATTCCAGCAAGATCAAATTTGAGAGATGGAAAGTAAAATGGACAATATGATGGAAGTGTTGGGGTTTAAATTGGCAGCTCAAGAGGAGAATCAGAAGAGGATTTTTGCCAGCTACGAAGAAATTTAGAAGAGGATGAAAGCGAAATTTGACCAAATCATGAAGAATAATGCCTCTTTAACCTATAACTTGGAGGTTCAGGTAGGTCAACTCGCTAACGCTTTACCTTCTAGAAATGCAAGTAGCCTGCTGAACAACACCAAAGTCAATACAAAGGAAGGAATCATGGCCATCACTTTGACAAAGAAAAAAGTAAGTGAACATGAGGAGAAAGACAGAGACAAGAAAGAAGGAAAAATAGTTTTGGAAGTACTTCGAAGTGAACTAGTAAGCGAGTCGAGTAGGGAAATTTAACTTAGACATCCACATCAGATTTTTGCTCCGTGAAAGTCATCTTTAAGTAGAGCAGTGAGGAATTCTAAGTAGTTTGATTCAAGCAAGATGACAGATATAACAAATCGTAAAGATAACAAATATAACAAATCAAATCTAAACAAAGCTCACATTAAAGGAACCGGTGAAGAAAGAGGTCAAAGAGCACATATTAGAAGGAAGTTCGCACATAGCACAAAAGAAAGAAGACTCAAGGACTTCTCCATACTGTGCAGTATAAATGGAAAAGAGATAGCTAAGGCATTTGTAGATTTAGGAGTTGGTATCAACATGATGTCCTACACGTTTAGTCAGAAGTTGGGATTACGAGAGCCATAGCCCACTAAAATATTAGTGAAAACGGTTGATAGAATAGTGCATCAGTCGAAGGGGATCATTAAGAATATGCAAACATGGATTGATAAATTTATCTTCCCTGCATCTTTCTACATAATGGATATTGGAGAAGATGTAAAAACCCTGATAGTTCTTAGATGACAGTTCTTAGCTACTTCTCGTTTAATAATTGACGTGGATGGGGGAGAATTAACACTGAGAGTTGGAACGGAGAAATTAACTTTCAAGGTATCCGAAAAATACTATCATTCACCCTTAACCCTAATAGATATCAAGGAATCTAAACTCCAAAAAGGATAGGAAGATTTTGAAGACCTTGGGGACGCATCTAGGAAGAAATGATTAGAAGGTGGAGTCCATACCGGCGTGGCTCTTATATAGAGTTTGATATCAGCTTCTGCATTACCACTGTACCAGTCATTTGAACCACCTTAAGCAAAAAGGAGAGCCGACCTTTAGACGCTAAAAGAAGCACTGCATGGGAGGCAACCCATGGAATTCTATTATCTCTTGATTGATTTTGTTTATTTGTTGTTTACTTGATTTATTTAGTTATGATTGTGTTTGAATTGAGTTTGATTGATGTTCAATTTGGTTTTTGTTTGAATTTCAACTTGTTTTCTTTTCGAAATTCTTGTTGATAATAGTAATTTGATGTGTTCATAGGTTGTGGGATCATGGAGAACTAATAATAAGCTTAGAAGAAGGTTTGGAATTGTGAGAATCAACTCATCCCACGATTGTGGGAATTAGAGTGAATCCCACAATTGTGGTAATGGAGGTGATTCCCACGATCATGGGAAATCTCTCCAGAAAGAAATCCCATGATTTTGGGAATTGAGGTAATTCCTATGATCGGAGGGAAATTTAAGTTTCCCTCCCCTTTTCTTATTTCACCCATTCTTCAAAATTTCACTCCTTCTCTCTCTAACCCACGAAATTCTCTCCTCCCACTCTCTAAAACTTTTCAATTTTCCTCTAGATTCTTGGTATTTTCTTTATCTCTTTTCATTAATCTTACAATCCTTTACTCTTTTCATGCATTAATCATTCAAAAACATAAGGATTTGGGTAAGATTTTTCTCTCTCCCTCTAAAAATCAAATTCACTCATCTCTTTCTTAATTTTGTAGGCTTTCTTCTTACAATGGAACCAAGGAATATGATGGCTCAGAAACCAACTAAACCGACCGATGAATTACGTGGTGAAGTCTTCGGTGAAGGTAAGCACAAGTTAGGGGAAGCTTATCATTCCCGCTTCCCAATTTATTCGATAAAAGAAGGACACTTTTCTGCGACCTTAGGGATAGAGAACTAGTCACTCCTAAGTATTTTGATTTTGAATTGTTAGAAATCATAGGAGTGAGGCAGATAATAGAGCTACTAGTTGTAAACATAGGTTGGAATAGGTTTGTTCGGAGTCACGTACTTATTCACCCTATGATTAATATAGAGTTTTTCACCACCGTCTGATATAATCCTAAAGTGGACATTTTCTGGTTTAGGTTATTCGATACTGTTTACAAATTGGATTTTACTATAATGCATGGTCTTTTTGACTTGCCAAATACTAAAGTT
This sequence comes from Erythroxylum longipes, assembly GCA_027563885.1. Classification (NCBI taxonomy): domain Eukaryota; kingdom Viridiplantae; phylum Streptophyta; class Magnoliopsida; order Malpighiales; family Erythroxylaceae; genus Erythroxylum; species Erythroxylum longipes. The sequence goes on along the minus strand of JAOQMS010097251.1, from coordinate 12,046 downwards.
TTAGATGATTATGCTGATTTTTATTTGGATGATTATTGGAAAACTCAAACTTGGGAAGAAAATTTTCACTCTAGAAATCCAATGAATTATTTAATCCGTAGTGCCGAGCATTTACTTTTACACAAATTTATATGCTTAATTGTGTTCAATAAAACTGACAGTAACAAATGCTCAACCAAAGAACTTTTCCTTTTGTGGTGCATGGATTGAAAAGTTAAAATTAACATGCCTTTTAGAATTTTTCAATCAATAGTGAGTGTTGTAAATAAAAGAGTTCATATTTTTCTTGTCTCATGTTGTTACTGCTTTAGCTCTGTTTTTTAACCTTAATGTGGAAGATGTGTACACAACACCACATGATATGTTTGACCTATCGTATTTGAGATGCTCTGAGATTTTGGAGCTCTATTATATGGAACTTCGAAATCCTCAAACGTGTACTACAGTGAGGAATAGGAGGGGCACCAATATAGTAACTTGCCGACCCACCACATCTCAAGCACTCCCAGAGCCAGAAGATGAAGCAACAGAGAAGGAACCAAGTGCACCAGAGGAGGTCGACCGTTTTCAACAAATCCTCAACCAAGAGGCTTCCAACCAACGGCAAATGACATCCTAAATCAATGAGGCCGGCACTTAAATGCAGCAATTCCACATGGAGCAGCGCAACCTGAAGAAGAGGTTCCTTAATTTCTATCGGAGGAATCTCCTTCACCATCACCATCGCCACCATCATCTCATAAAGCTTTTTTTACCCCTTTTAATTTTAATTTATGCCATTTTCTTTTGTTGAGTTTCATGTCATTTTCTTTTTTTTTTGGTTTATTGTCATTTTTGTTTAGTTTGATGTCATTTGTTTGTTTCAATTTCTTTTGTTTAGTTTGAGGTCAATTTCCCTTATTTGGTGGTTGGCTTGTCACATTAAGGACAATGTGATCTTTAAGTGTGGGGAGGTGACATTGACTTTCTCAATTGCATTGTTTGCATTTTGTTAAATAGGATGCATGTTTAGGCATATCATATGCTTTTTGTCAACAATGGAACTGTATTTGAATCATTCTGATGGATATTGTCATAATATTATGTAATGCTAGTTAGAATTAGATTAAATGCATGCTTGAACTCGAATTAGGCTACTTGAGTAGAAAGTGAACCATATAGAGTGATGAAAAGTAGTTAGTTACATAAGCTTAGTCACAAATTGACATTTGAAAATTGAGGTAGTGTAGAGATGCATAATGAGTTTTCATTTGAGCTAATGTGAGGATTTAGCTATATGACTCTCTCCATATCCCTTTTATTCTTTGTTAAGTGATACTTCCTTAAGTTATTACCTTTAGAACTTGCTTTGGATCGGTTTGAGTTTACTGGATACATGCCTAATAGAGATGATTAAAGCCCTTTTTAACTTTTGGCTTAAATGACCTACCTTTTGACTTATCCCTTGCTACCCCCGTTGAGCCCTAACTTTTTGTTTCTTGAAAACATGCAGAATTTTAAAACCTTAAACCTCATTAACCTACCCATTCACAAGCTTAGTAGAGTATTATGTAATACATTAGTTGGGATCATTGTGAAAATTTTACCGAGATGAGTTGAGTATATTTCTGCCTGCGAACTATAGCGTATATAGTACTATTTTGATTCATAATTCTTCCATGTATTAAGAAAAAGAAAGAAAAAGAAAAGAAAATGAAAAAGGAAGAATAGTCGAGTAGCATCAATAAGTGCAGAATAGTAGTTACATTTGTATATCTCGGAGTTATGATTTGTTACCCATTTTTATCCCCTTTTACTTTACGAATGCTTGTGCTTAACCCTTTTTCCCTTTTTACCCACCTTAACCTTTACCAGATTACAACCTTAAACAAGTCCTTTTGATCTATTTATGCATGTAATCATTATATAGGAGAATTGGTGTATTAGCAAGCCTATAGTAGTTCAGTTTTCTATAGGAAATTTGAGAGAAGCACAAAGCATCAAACATTTGAATGAAATGAGTGAAAATCCTGAGGAATATTCATTTTGCATCTTTACTTATCTTTGAGTGTTAGTGCTAATTATTGATTTTGCTTATGTATACTAATGGAAAAGTAGTCATGATATGTGTCTTAACTTGATATTTAAGTTGACTTAAATTTAAGGAATTGTATGCTTTGATTTTTGTGAAAATGAAATGATAGAATTGATTGATTGCATTTATTTTTTTTAAGGGCAAGCAAAGATTTAAGTGTGGGGATGTTGATAGTTGTGCATTAGTTTATGTTTTTCTTAAGTAGGGATGTTGATATTTGTGCGTTAATGTTTTTCTAAGTAATGGGCATGCATTTTTTGCATAATTGTTGATTATTTTTGTAATTTAGGATTCATTTTGTATGTTTTCATTTAGTTTGATTTCCATTGTTGTTCTTTTGTGTTTGATGTTAATTTAGGGTAAGAATTGATTATTTTTATGCAGTTAGGAAGATTGAGCAATGTGGAGATTGAGTTAGAGATCAAAGAGGAGAAGAAAAGAGGAGACTATCTTTTACAAATTCCCAAGATGGTGGGAATCATGCCAATTCCCACGATAGTGGCAATTATAATCCGAGTCATTATACGAGGCTTTATTAAACTTAGGGTTTCTGGACTATTAAAAGAGAATGAAGCCTCTATGATCAAGGAGAGACGAAACCCTTCTCTAGAAAGAGCCTCCTTGAGTGAAGAACACAAGTTTTTAGCCTTGAGGAAGGATTGAAGTCAAAGATTATCATCAATATTGGAGAAAATAGTACATCAACATCCAAAATTCTAAATCTTGGTAAAGAAGAGAAGAAGTTTCTTTTATTCAATTTTCTATGTTTTTCTTTCTTCTAATCTTTGTAAGATGGATTATTTGTGTGTTGATGATGTTATGGAGACCATGATTTGCTGATTTAGTTTTAAGGATTGCTTTTAAACTATTTTGTTAAAACTCCTATTTTATTAAATTGAATGAAAGTTTCTTTGATGATTGTTGATTTTATTTGTTATCTTGCAACAAATCGAGAGAGTGAGTAAGATTATTCATATAGGATTGTACAATGAGAGTTGGCAACCTATAGACTTACAATCATTATGTCAATTGATTAGTTAGAATAGAGATCTCAACAAATTCAATTGATCACTCATAGGATAGTTTGATAACTAGTTGAATAGGTACAGTCATTCAGTAGGTTGAGAGATCGTTCAATTGATTCCATTTAATTTGATTAGGGATAATTAGTTATACCTTGAGAGAGGGTAGTTAATACATTCAAATATCTTAGATGAGACAAAATTAAATTAATAAAATAGGAGAGAGGCAAAATAGGAAAAAAGTAATCTCTATTTTTTATATTCTTAAATTCTAATTTTTCTGCATTTTGGTATTGTTCCTTATTCATTATTAGCCTTTTAATTTTAATTTAATTTTTTATATTATTTGTATTAAACAATTTCATTTCTTAAACAAAGTTTTGTCTGAATTAAGTAGTGTCTAGGCATCAATCCCTGTGGGATCGATATCCGCCTTTTAACTATAAGTCACGACCTATACACTTGCATTTTTTGAGCATAAAGTGAGTAGTTTGTGTTGCTTAATTACAATCAAGAATCTACTAGCAATTGTGATATGATTGTAAATTGCATTTGTCTTGAATTTTGGTTAATGGATCATACTTATTAAGTTGGGATTGATTAATACCATTAGAGAATTTAAGTATTAAAATAGACATTTGTAGTAGGAAAATTATCAAGTGGTAAGACAAGTTGGTACATGAAAATTAGTATAACTAAGCCTATACTTTGAATGACATTTGGCACCATTGGTTAATTAACAAATGGACCAATGATTATGCAACTAGTGGACCAATTTTGGAGTGAAATGTGGACTGATTTGTAGGCAACTAATGACAGCTCCTTAAGGTGAAAAAAGGCAGCATGATCAAGTGTTACATGCAATGACATGTTAGTTGACACATGCTTAAGGATTTTGAAGACACCTAGCATCCAAAGGTGGCAAATTTTCTGATGGAATTTTTGTCACTCTCTGCATTGACCCTCTCCACCAAAACCACTCACTTCCTATCAACTTTTTTATTTTCTTTATTTGGTTTTGGGTAATCTTCACTTAGATCTTTTTAAGTTACTACATTAAGAAGTAGGACCTGCTATTTTCATTGTTATTGTCATGTTAGTGATGAAATTTACACTTTGATCTTAGGTGTGTGTAGGTGGCTTGGAAGTGTTGGAAAAATAATTCTGGTTTGATAAATGCAATGTTGTTTCAGTTTTTACTGGATTACCTGATTCTTTGAAGTAAGAATTTGCAATTAAATAGGTAATGGAATCCTAAACTTGATAGCATGTATTGATATAAGTGTTATGTGATTGGAGTTGGCATGAAATATGTGTTAAGATGACGAGAAATGTATGCTGGAAAATTGATCATTGTATGATAATTTCTGTTTTGGTTTTGATGTGTGGAAGATATTGATTTGTAAGTTATTTAATGCATGATTTTTGAATTAGTTCTATACATGCAATTGATGTGGAATTGAGGCATGAATAAGGCGGAATTGATGAACTATGGTGAAGGGGTGTTAAAGGTGTAAGATGTGAGTTAATTGTAGTGGTTCCACTAAATAGACATCGAAATTTTAGCCATAACCTGAACTATAGATATCCAAATGGGGTGATTTTAATTGCAAATTAAACTCCATACACATATCTACATTTTTCTTGAAGGAATAGAATTTTAGTTCTATCTCTAAGGGTTTTGAAATTTTGTTTAAATTTAAGTTTTTGTTACTGTCACTATTTGAGAATTGTCTGTAGTATTTTGGGTATAACTCTAGGAATAATGAACCAAATTGTATTAAATTTAGTTCATTAGAAACATAAGACATAGAGGAACATTTTTTTAGAAGAAAATATTACCTATAAACCTTAGTTTCTATGTTATAATGGCCATAACAAACTGATTTGAAACCCATCTTGTGAAAATTTGGAAAAAAAAATGCTAAACTTGGTTTTGTGTAATTGTTGAAATATATCAAGTTAAGGTAATTAATAATGGTTTAATTAAACTCAATTGAGATTAAAAATTAACCTAGAATATTTTAGATTAATGGAGTAAAAGGTAATTGAGTTATGGTTTATTAATGGAGGTAATTACTTAAAGAATGTGAGGTTAATTAATAATGTGTTTAATGTTGAAAAGAATGATGTGTTTTAAGATAAATGTGTTCTTATGAATACCAATGTGTTTCAAAAGGCCTGTGTTATATGAATTGAATATGATTGTTTACAAATTAAAACTTTATGTCATGATATGGAATGTGTAAATACTTAATACCTTTAATGGTACATTATTGCAAATGTTTGTGCTTATAAGTTATGATTAGTTTGATGTGTGCATATATATATATGTTCAATTTAAGGAAATGGAATAAAGACATAACATATTTTTACTTATGGTCGTGAAATCTGAAATAGAATTTTTAAAAATTATCAAGTCCTAGTCGTGGGTACATAGGCATGCCTAGAAGGGTCTGCAGTTGCTCTTGTGACACTAAGGTGTTGACACTTTGGTGTCTCCTGATATAGACACTTCAGTGTCTGGACTTAAGTCTCTCTTGATATTGACACTTCGGTGTCTCCTGCTAAGGACATTTCAGTGTCAAGACATAAGTCTGTCCTATTTTGTAATACCAGGTATCTCTAGCTTTAGTTCCGTTACCCACTTCTGTAAAAATGATTAGCAGGCTAACTTGTTTTGTGTTCTGACACGTTTAATTTTGACATAAGTTAAGTTCAGTTCTGATATAGCTAAATTTTGTTCTGATATAAACAAGATTTATTCAAATAATTTAAAGTTCTGCATTGTGATTATGATATTCTGTTCAGATATGTGTAAGTTTGAAGCAAATATATTATGTATTTTGTTCTGATATGTTATATTTTGTTCTGATGCAAATGATATTGAAATGTTCAGTAATTTGAACAATTAAAGTTTGTCTAAGATTTAATATGATTCATTGAATGTAAATGCTAGATGATTATTTGAAATAATCATCAGATTATATGTGTTTAGTTATTCCCCACTAATCTATATGCTTAACACGGTGGTTTTGCCTCTGTGTAGGTTCTAATAAGAAGACTTGAGACTGGGATAAAGACAACTGTAGTGGCCAAGAAGATTGTGTTTTGTTCTAGAAATGTTTAGTTTGTTTTTGATTTGTTTTTCAATGTATGATACATGTTGTATTTTATGTTTTGTTTAGTGGTTTGTAATACAATTTGGATTTGGATTTAAGGCTTGTATGTAATATGTACCATGTGTATTTTATGCTCTGAATATGACCTAACCATTAATGAATGAAATGTATGTTCCTTGAGTTTCTAGAAATTCTTTAGTATGTTTTGGATTATTTTGGTTTTGTTTTATATAGCATCTGCATATCCCCTTATAGGGTATATGAGTGTTACATATGGTGTGAGAGTTGAATTGAGTTATGAAATATAAGTGTTGCATTCGTCATAGCTAACGGTACCCAGTTTTGTATGAATGTTAACTTGTACACTTGATATTTCATTAGTACTTTTGTTTCATTAGCTTTGATGGCTTTCATTCTACTTCACCCAAATACATCTCACCTTACCTTTTCCCATATTACAACCTTGAAATGCATAGTAGCGAGAGATAATATGTAGACGTTAGAACGAGGGTCTAACATGCATGGGTTTTAAGAAAAAGGAGTTTTTAAGGGTTTTCTAAAGGGACATTCGAGGGTGGAGGCTCTTGGGGCTGGAGCTTTTTCTTAAGGGCTTTTAGATTTAATGGTGAAAAGGGGCAAAGCTCTTAACCTTAAGAGACCCATGAAGGGGTAGCTTTTCGATGCCATTTCAAAGGCCACATTGACATCGACAACCCAGTTAAGCAATCCTTCCATTGTTTTGTTGTTTATTTCTCTCTTTAGAAATTGATTGTGTTATCCTATAAGTATGGATTTGGATTTCGTATATGAATGAGCATATTGTCATTATAGTCTAATTATTTGTGTATGAAACTATTGGGTATTATAAAAAGATGATTTTAATGGATTCATTGGATCATTTTATTACCAACCCATTGCTAGAATATTTAATATAATCCATAATTTTTATGTTCAAATTCACTTGTAGTGACTAATGGTTCGTAATCATTAGGGATAACATAACCTAGGTTAAATGACACATCGTATGTGGTTGTTGGCTTGATTAATCGATTTTACTAATTGGTAATGATACTACCCAATTGAACCTAGATATTATATCCTATGTTATTTGGTAGTAGGGTTTAATTAATGATCATATCTTAATTAAGCAAGACCTAAGGGAAAACTCGGGTTAATTGTTAACCCACGATTAATAGTTGCTAAGAGAGGTTTCAGAACGAAAAATCACTGACATATGTTTAATTAAGGTGTAGGTCGATATTGAACCAAAGAACCAGGTCCCTATCAAATTCCCCAATTTTATTATTTTTAAAACCAAAACCACCGTAAACTTAAATACCAATTATTTTCATTTCAATAACTTTACATACACTTTATGTGGGATCGAGCTAGACTCACCACTGCTACAGTGGTAGGTCTAGTTTATTTTGACTAACGTTACGACGCACATGTCATTAACCTAACCAATGAGAGAGCTAGTGGATGTAGGAGCATGGTCCTAATTTAATCGTCTTACAGAGAGCTAACTTTGGAACTCGTCTCCTCATTTTCTATGGAGAAGGGACATTATAATGGGGATCACCCAAATATAGTTCAATTTTAGAATATAGGAAGAGATATTAGATAAGCATCACCCAATTCTCCATCAACATGGGACCGTAAGACCAAAATTACATGGCGACACCGCACTACTGAGAACTACACATAGATCTGCCATGCAGGTGGCCTATTTAATACTTCTGTAGCAGGCTCAACATTGAGGATGACTACAACCTGAGCATGTCAAAAGCTTTGATATTGTACTGTCTAAAACTCAGATACGTACACGGTATTCTAAGTCATACGTTGGATGGTCGAGGTTACAACTAGGCCATAGTTGGTAATATAGATATCTTTTGGCTCTAGAGCATGAATGAGCAGGTTTCAATACATTTAGGAAATGTTTTTGTCCATTTCATCTAGTGCTAAAGTGAGGACAAAAATGTTGACACAATCTGTGTTGGACCCTCTGTGATAAGGCTAACATGGGGGATAGGAATTTTTGATCGACTACTATAGATGTTAGAGATAACAATAATTAAGGCGCTAAAATTGACCATAATGTATAATATGCATATGGTTCGTTGACGTAGGGGACCCATGGGTTACGTATATCGACTAATAGGGGAACCTGACGAAGACTCGTAGTATCAATCCTCATAATCATAGATAGGAGGATGAGCATTGGAGGAATACCACCAGACCAGCGGACTATACCTCGGTTAGAGAGGCAGTAAGCAAAACTTGCAGAGTGGATGAGTAGCTTAAGACTTCATCAGACTGAATAAGAGAGTTGATGGAATCAATAGCAAGCCATCTTGGTGATGCTTATCTGATTCCAACATCTTGTGAGGGTAACTCATCTATAGCTCACCTATACTCCTTAGATAAACTAGGATCACCCATACGATCCAAAATGACATCGGCACATGGCAACCGCTGTATACCCATGCCAAGGATACCTATGGTACCTTTAACCCGACTATATAAGGCTAACTAAATATCTTTAAAAAACATTTGGACAGCATAACAACTATATTTTGAAAATCCTAAAACTCAATTAAAACACCTGTAAATCTATTTTAAACGCACTTCTATATTCACATTAAAACTCTACCACAACTACTAAACTTTTAAGTCCACTCAAGAGCAATCTCAATGACAATACAAAAGGTTCATACATAAGGTCATTTACAAACCATAAGATAGTCAAGAGTTAATTTACAAAATTATAAAGCATATCAACATAATCATGACCCACTATACATCAAAAGTGGAAAATAAAGGCTACCCACATGTGGTAATGCCCCAAAAATGTCAAAAGACTGTACAAACCACTCAGAGCTTCAAGCTCACCAAATTAACCTGTATGGTTGGGAAGCAAGGGGTGAGTACATTACGTACTCAGTAAGCATGAAAAACATATATCGCAAACAGAACCTGGTACACATCAAGACGATCTAAATAACTTAAGGACAGTTTTACGCATCTAACATACATATAACCACCTATGAAGTGAACATGCATGACCTAGAAACACATAGGCCCAGTCTATGACTTATCCTATATTGGTTAGGAACCATATAGGCCCAGCCTATTAATCACTCATTCAGTGAACATATGTTTCAATTCCAGTACACAAGAGTAGAAAAGCATCACATGTAAAATCAAATCTTTTCAGGAAGCCAAATCTCATATTAGGCCAAAATAGTTATGTTTGTCTCCATTAATCGACCAAACTAGTGTACACACCCACCGATTCCCAGTGTTGGCTCTACTTTCATCTGTGGTGAGTCCACATTATGGTTGACAAGACCATCATGACCCTAGGTGATGACTTTGTCAGTGACTAGACCTCTAGATGTGCAACCACTCAGAAGTCCCATAAAAAGGTGTCGATACAAGGATATAACTTTTATATACCAAGGCTAAGGGTATGGGGGTCGCTTAATCTGTTGTGCCTAGTGATATTTGTGATTTGCATCATGTTTTAGGGTTCAATTTGTTATGAATTAGGTGTTAATTTGAGTGTTTAATGTGTATTTAGGTTTTAATTTTGTTAGTGCATGTGTTTAAGTGTTTTTTTATGGGATTGTGTAAATCTTTGGGCTTAAATGTTATGTTTTTGATGTACCTTGAAGTGTTTGTTAGTGTTTTAGGTTCAACGGCAAAAAATAGAGAAGTTTAAGAGACTTTCGAGCTGAAACCGTGGCCCACGATCATGGCAGAAAGATATGAGCCACCATGCCCCAAGGTGTCACGATTGTGACAATGAGGTCTGAACCAGGCCATGATCGTGATACTTTGGTCACGATCGTGATAGTAAGGGTTAGACACTGACCACGATCATGGCAGGCAGGCCCACGATAGTGGCCTGCATCGAGCAGACACAAAAATAGGTGAAAACGTCAAGTTTTGGGGAACTTTTTAGACCGTTTTGACCTCAAATGAACCCTAGGGCTGCCAAGGTATTTAAGGAATAGAAAAGACTGAAGAGGGAGCTTTTTGATCAGCTGCCATGACGAAACCCTAAAAGAGAGAACCTTAAGAGATCGAGAAAGAGACAAAGGATGAGAGAAGAGGAAGATGACATAGACACGATGTGCTTCCTGAAATAAGAAGATTTTTGAAGTCACGACCTCCCATCATCCATTCGAGCTCTGTTTCCTATGTATTTCAGTTTTACTTGATTATAGAATTGGTATATATAGTTTAATGATAGAATTGAATTTTGATTGATGTTCTATACTCACCTTTGGAAGATTTTTTTGATTTAATGAAATATCATTTATTTATGTGTTTATTGAATTAATTATCGCTTATTTCTACACCTTATACATCGATAACAAACTGAGAGGGTGAATCGAGAAAAAAATGATTAAATTGGGCTGACGAGAGTTAGGTAATTTAATAGATTCAGAATTAAATCAGGTTGGTAAGCCTTGTGTAGAGAGATCACATATAGGTTTCCAATTGTTTATTAGAGAACTTAAAAATTGTTTAGGTTTTGGATAGGTTGTTAATTGAAAGATTACAACCTCCCATAATCTAATTAGGTTTTGTGCTTTAGGGTCAATTATAACTTGAGAGAGAGTAATTGACCCTAGGATCATCTGAAACCATTAATTTGATAAATCGTAATCAGTTACATTGGCATTAGAGATAGATAATTTTCCCATTGTCTCTTTCAATTAACTCATTAGGTTAAATACTATGGTGTGCTATAATTTTTCAACAAATCAATCAATTTTAGTTAACTATTATTCAATTTCAATTTAAAATTTTTAATTGTTGTTGTGATTGTTTTCCTTAAGTGTTAAGTGTCAATTATTGATTTGTTATTTGATTTAATTAGTTCTTGTGTTTAAATTTATTGTTTGTTAAATATCTATTTAATACTTTTTGACCTTATATTTTAGGATTGAATTACTCCCCCTCATGGGATGGATACTTTAGGCACTAGGCAAATGACCCATGTGCTTGCGGTATTATCAAGGTTAAAAATATTAAAACTTATCATACATAAACCATCGATATAGTTTTTGGCACTATTGTCGGGGAGACAATAATTTAGTTCTATAGTTTAAGGTGTTAGTTTAGATTTTTTTAATTTTTTTTCGTTCTTTCGTATTATTTTAGAAATCGTGCTCTTGTATGAACACAAGGGTCATGAGAGGTTCAAGTCATGTAGCAGAGACGTCAGATTTAGATATCAATCGACTAGAACGAACCCTTAGGAAACTTAGTGAGAAAAAGAAGAAGAGATCAGAACATCAACAATGGTCGAGGAGTTTTAACAAAATATAGACCATGGAGCAAACTAAGGACGGGAATAGAGGACCCTAATAGATTTCATAAGGCCGGGGTTTAACACGGCGAACTAAGAAGTAGCTAGGCTGCCTATTCAAACGACCTTATTCAAGATTAAACCCGCACTTCTCAATATGGTTCAGCAGAATGTGTAATTTTATGGATTGGCTAACGAGGACCCGAATGTGCATATAGTTAATTTCTTCAAGGTTTGTGACACTTTCTGGTATCATTATATGTCAAAAAATGCAGTCCGAATCAGATTGTTTCCCTTTACCCTTAGAGACAGGGTGAAGGCTTGGTACTAGCTAACATTTGAAATAAATCACACATTAATATAGAAATTACGTACAATATAAGATATACACAAGAAGGGGGTTGAATTGTGTATTCTTTTTCGCGAATACAAATTCTTTAATTTTTCTTAATAAGAACTTCTCTGACTTGTTAAAAGAAAATCACTTAACAAAAATTGTTAT